>VDFB02057152.1:0-15407 GCA_007258455.2 Sequoia sempervirens
CCTAGTCATGAGTAGGGTCCTATGGGTTAGATTGGTGAATCAAAACACCAAGGAGGTCTTATAAGGAAAGGCCTAGAGAAAAAATCAGTGATTGATTCCTCTAACCCCTCTCCCTATCAGATTGGTATCAGAGCAAGCAAAAGATTTGGGATTGATCTTGTATGTCAAAGAAAGAGTCTAGTGGTTCTAGCATCATGGTGACAAATGTTGAGTTGGCCAAGAGGGTTGAAGAAATAGACGAAGACAATAGGGTATTGAGAGAAAAGTTAGACCAACTTGAGCAAGCACTGAATGTTATGTGGTTTGATGGAAGAATAGCAAAAGAAGAAGAGGTTGCAAAGGAGGATAGAATCCTTGAACCTGACCCTATATTGAAGGAGGATCCCTTCTTGAAAGCATTGAAGGCTTTGAGTGGAAAAACACTTGAAGGAGTACCATTGTTTAGTGGAAAGATGGAAGCTGATTTAGTTATGGATTGGATAGAGGGAATGGAAAACCATTTTGAGGGTGATGGAGTCACTGAAGCACATAAGGTAAAGGTGGCTAAATCAAGACTAAGAGGTTTTTCCTTAACTTGGTGGAAATTCATTCAAACAGAGAGGGAGAAGGAAGGCAAGCAACCTATCTCTACTTGGAAGGGAATGGTTGCCAAGGTGAAAAAAGCATACCTACCTAAAGACTATGAAATTTAGTTGCATAAGAGGAGACAGAGTTTGAGGCAAAGAGATCAGGAGATGAGTTCCTATACTGAGGAGTTTCAAAGACTTTGCATGAGGTCCAATGTCACAGAGGATGAAAGTATCAAGGTGGAAAGGTATCTCAATGGTTTGAAGTGGAACATTCAAGAGGGGATGGTTCTCTTAAGCCCCAAAATAGTGCACCAATGTTATCAATTGGCATTAAAGATTGAAGAGAGGAGTAAGAGGAAGCAAGATTAGACTTCTAAGGGCAGAGGAAAAGGCAGAGATCAAAGAGATCAAAGAGGACAGCGTGGTGGCTACCAAGTTAGAGGCAATGACCAAAGAAACCAAGGAGAGTCAAAACTCACAGAGCATGCAGGTGAAACATCTACAAGAGGTGGATATAATAGGGGTAGAGGACCTCAAGGAGGTTCAAATAGAGGAAGAGGAGGAGGCGGTGGTGAGGCCTTTCCTTGTATGTACCTCTAGGCCTTTCCTTGTAAGACCTCCTTGGTGCTTTGCTTCACCAATCTAACCTATAGGTCCCTACTCATGACTAGGAATTGCTTTTGGTTTGTCTAACCAACCCCTCTTCTATCATTCATCAAGATCCTTATTGACCTTCTTGCCCCTCTAAAGTTTGGACCACATCCATTACCTCCACATAAGCTGGACATCCTTGGTCTTCATGGTTCCCACGCCGTGATATGGTTATGCAAATGAAAATGAAGAAAAGTAATCATCTCCTTATCCATTGGCTGGAAGAATGCATGCTTAATGTTTTGATACATGATATCAACTCTCTCTTTGCTCTCATGGTTGAATATCAAAATCCAGTATGGTGGGCCTCCAGAGTTCTAGTCATCTTTCTTCCTCTTCCACCAAATGTTGTCTTGATCCACATGTCTGCTAGCCTAATTGGCTTTGTTTTTGAAAGCTGAAGTTTCTCTTGAGTCACCAGTGTAGCTCTCTCTACCTTTCCAAACTCTTTCATTGCTACAAATCGTCTTTGGGATTTAGTCATTTTTACCACATGGTTGATGTGCTTTGAATCCTTGCATCTAAGGGGTTTAAAACCTTAGGGGCCTTAGATGAGAAAAATAAGTAATGTTTTTCTTTTCTTTTTATGTGAGGACGTAGTAGTGAGATAAAAAGAGGGTTGTATAGAAAAAATAGAAAAAAGACATAAAAATTCATGGACCATACTATATCACCTACATGCTAGCTAACAAGGACATGAATGTAGTAGATTTAGGTATGATAGGGGTATTACTAAGGTATATTTGAGGAATATATAAGAATGAGAATTCAATGGATCAAATTAGTGTCAAATGTTTTCCTAAAAGATCTCCCACACACCCTAATGGGGAATTTAATCATTTCTAAGCATTTTCCACGATCCTATGGGAAAGTTTGAGGAGGCTCCAATAGTTGAGAGTTTAATGAGTAATTATAACTTCTTTCCATGCAATCATGATTGGTTAGAGAACATATAGGAAACTTGATGAGCTATGCAACAAATCGCGAGAGAATATAGAATTATTTTGACCTAGTCTTAAGCATCTCCAAAGCGTCCTAGGAGATATTGAAGGAGTCTTGGTGATGAATGAGATTAGGATAGAAATTTTTATTTTTGGTTACATTGACATCATGTAGGACATCCATCGTCTTATTCTTGGTTGTAGTGACAAAAATTATATGGGATGGAGTAGAATGTAGCTCTACCTTTGTCGAGTTCCATGTTAAATTTTTTATTATATATAGCTTGCTAGTGTAGGAATTCTAAGAAAAACAATCATGGTAGGACCATTCTTAAAGATTTCAAATAATAACCTAGTGAGCCCATATACTCTTATGACTATATATACACAAATCTAGATTAAACTTAGAATTCATTAACTTTAAGTTCTCTTTATTCTATATTACCTCGGTGAAAGTTTGATCAAATCTACTTACACTTAGAGGTGTTTCCTTGAAACCTCCAACAACACCCTGTTCAACATCCAAAATCACATATTAAAATACCATTCGTAAAAAAATGATATTAACATATGTAATCAATTTATAATTGTTTACTAACTTTACATACCCCACTGATAGGTGTACTGCATAAATAAGTAGATTGACTGGTGTACCCAGGGTCAACATTGTGACCCTACAATTTTATTAAAATAATAAAACTAAATTAGTTAATCTTGCATTTGACAATTAAAATTTAATAAACTAGATTCAATGAACACGTTCAATTTTACCTGACTGTCAATACCATATGCATCATGCAGAATGTCAGCCGCCCTCTCCATCCCCGTAGATGCATACGGATCAGGCTGCGTAGAAGTATATGGATCCTGTGTAGCACCCTCCTGAGGGCCGGTAGGGTCATACAAACAAGTGGCTCCGCAAGATCGACACACATGGCCTTGAAGGCCACCACCTGAAGACTCCCCTGGATTGCGTTGTACAATGGGGCTAGTGTGGTGGATGACACTCCGAGTCAAGGATGTGATCGCCTACAAAGTCTACATCGGCCTCTCATACCAACTACCCGGCATCGCCAATGCACTCATGGCTGACCCTGGCGAGGAGTCGTCTCACAGCTAGATGTAGGATCATTTGAGGCCTATCACAATGGCGACCCCCACCTCTCCCCTGAAACTCCTTCATATCAAAATAATTTGGGATTTGGTTCAATACAAACTCACAGTATAATTTCCTAAGAAAATATTGGGGGACTTCACAGTTATTACACGGTTGGTAATCAAAGACCATCTACCATCTGTCATAAAAACGGTTCCTAATCTCTACGTGGTGGCACCAATGGATAGGAAACCTCTTTGTATTGAGGGTGAGATTTTGATTTGTTCTAGGGTCAGTGAATAGAGAGCACAAATCACCTTTAGTAATCTTTAAATCTTTAACTTGTTTATATGATAATTTATCTGCATAATATGCCCTCGATGTTTGCCTCCTATTTTGCCATCCAGATATTTGTTGGGTAATTGCATCCACATTTTTTAACAAATCCTTCAATGAATCTGCTAGATGTATCCTTTCTCGTGAAGAATTTTGATCACTCAACCTACTAATAAGATCCTCAACTTCTTTTTATTGTTTTCAATTTCACTCAAATTTTCTTGAGATGCCAGGAGGGTATTGAGAGAATGGTGGGGCAGTTGATTTTGTTGAGGTTGATTTGGTTGAGGATTTTCCTCCTCTTGTTGAGGATTTCTACAAATTAAAAAAAAATCATTCATTTCTAAACTAAAACAAACAAAATCAATTTAAAACAAAAAAAATCATTACAAATACCAAACAAAACTTACCTCTTGCATCTCTTCGTCGTCGGGGTGCCATATTTGTGAAGAAAATTGAACTCAAGTTGATCAAATGTGAAGAAGTCACCTCCTCAACAACGTGAGCGCGTAGTGCAGGGTTTTTGGCCACGGGAAGAAATGGAAATCAGTAAAAACATAAATGAAGAATGTTCACTTTTGTTTTTCTTTTAAAAAGCCAAAACGTGTTCGCGTTATAACGCGAACGCGTTTTTTCTCATTTTTCACTTTTGTGGCCACAAAAGTGCGACCATCTTGGTGCACTTACCCTTAAGCTCAGATTGGGATTAGATTAAAGCTCATATTAGGATTGAATTGAAGCCTAGAATGATTGGAGGATGTGATGGGATTGATTCTACACCAAGTTCTGGGGTTTAAAGAATGTAAGGTGCTGACAATCAAATTTTTCCATATTTGGCAATTTTCAAAAATTGTCAAATTTTGCCATTTTAGGAAACCTCGCGGACGTACTTTTGAGAGTCTATTTTTTTCCCAAAAAATACCAAAACTAAGATAAGATGAATTTCCAACTAACATCCCAAATTGGAGACACGCATTCTGAGTTATTAACGAAAATGATTTTTCAAAAACTGAAAAAAACACTAAATTGCAATTTTGAGGGTTAAGATGGAAGTTTGATGCCCCAAAAATGTGGCAAAATAGGGTCTAAGGGACTTCCAATTAGTTGGGAATCCACATGCCATCTCATAACGCAACCACCCGTAAAATTTTAGCTCAAACAGACACCCGAGTCAAAAGTTATGGCCTCTGGAAGATTCGACACAAAAATCAAAATTCTCAAAATGAAGCCTAGGTGATTGGGATGGATGATTTGATGCTTGATATGAAATATAATGATGTTTTAAGTGGCACTTATGTGATTTTGGTGATGAAACGATGACTTATGAAAATGTGTTGATGATGGGCAAATGGGTGCTCAGAACCGATGAATGACTCTCAGAACGAGGGGAGGAAGATTCGAAATAGACGAACGAGTAGTAAGAACTAGTGAACGAGTGCTCGGAATTAGGATTGTATTGAAAGATATGATGGGATTGGTTTCACTGGTCGGATTTGGGAACTGGATATGTTTGTTTGCTAATTTTTTTTGCAAAGGGGCGACTGTGCCCTCACAGAGGGGCGACTGTGCCCCCTTCTGGGGTGAATGTGCCCCCTCCTAGGGCAACTATGCCCTCATAGAGGGGCGACTGTAACCCCTTCTAGGGCGACTATGCCCTCATAGAGGGGTAGATTTTCCCTTTTTCAGGGCAGATTCGCCCCACTACTTTGTTGACTCTTTAAATGGGTAAACAGGCTATAAGAGATGGGTGATTGGAATGGGGTGTTAGATAATCAGATAAATGATTGGATTGCGAAAATGAATGATAGGAGTGGATGAAAAAGCACTTGGAACTGGTAAATGTCTTCTTAAAATGGACAAAGGACTCTCAATTCACGGAAACGAAGACTCAAAATGAGTAATTAATTGATTAGAAAGGATGAACAACTCTCGGAATGAGGAGATGGATACTTGGAATGGATGAAAGATTACTCGAAACGAGTGAGCAGAGGATTTGAAAGGGATGAAAGACTACTTGGTCAAATAGATGTTTGGAATGGTTAGATGAAGGTTTGGAATGGTAAAAATGGGGGTTTAAAATGATCAAATGGAGGTTTTCAGAGGTTTAGAATGACAAAACAGAGGCTTGGGATGATGATACAAAGGTTTGGAATGATTAGACGATGGTTTAGAGGATAAACGAAGCTAATCAAGGTGATTTTTGGCTGCTTAGGAGGGAAAATTCACCCCTCTGCAGTAACCAGGAGGGCATAGTCGCCCTTCTATAGTAAATCAGGGGGCATAGTCACCCTTCTGTAGTAAATTAGGGGGCACAGTCACCCTTCTGCGAAAAATTAGGGGTACAGTCGCCCTTCTGCGAAAAATTAGGGCCGCAGTCACCCTTCTGCGGTGAATCAGAGACTTGGTTTGATGAAAATGACTATGGCAAGGACTTTTAAATGACAATAATAAAGCTAATTTGTCAAAAAGTTTACTAGTTTCTCACAAGAAAACACTTTCAAGCAAATACAATCCTATGATTAGTGTTAAGGGTATGGCCAACATGGTCTTAATCTAGGATGCACAAGGTGTCTAGGGAGTCCTCGATATACTCTCAGTATGTGAGGCACAACCATGAACACCAGCTCGTCACAAGCGTGAGTCGGGAACCCCAGCGAGATACTGAAGGGCTCAGACCAACTCTTCACGTCTATCTAGGTATCACCCTAGCTTCGACGCTCCACCAATTACGACGTGACTAGATTGGGATACAACTTTTGCTCTCCCCCCTTTATATACCCCGCTGGTACGCGTGGTTGGAATCATCCCTTGGGGTGATGAAATCTCCAAGTAGGTCCCACTAGAAAAAGAGCACTAATCATTTCCAACTACTCCCCAGGCTCACACGAAGTGCAAGGGGAAAGTGAAAACAAACTAACGCCCCCTTTAGGTAACACAAAAAGAGATAAACATAAGCAAGCAATGAATATTACTTCCCCTAATTAAACTATGTTCTTAGATTAATGAAAATAGCAAGGATAGCTTTAGAAATATGAGCAAATGGATAGCTCTGCAAGCAAATGTTAGTTGTTTTATCCCGCTTTCTTCATCAATTTCACAAGAATATGTTGCAAAAAGTTAGCAAAAACACAAATATTCTTGCAAGAAATAGTGTTAGGGGGTTAGTACATGAAAACAGCAAAAAATGAGAGTAAAAATGAAGCTAAAATAGTCGTTTTACCTTTCAAAATGTGTTGTTTTGGGGCATATTCGCCCCTCTACAGTGCTGACAGGAGGGCGCAGTGGCCCTTTTGTGCTGACAGGAGGGCGCAGTCGCCCTTCTACAGAAAAGTGTTAGCACAAAAATTTTAACCAAGGGGCGTAGTCACCCTTCTGCAGAAAAGTGTTAGCACAAGTAGTTCAACCAAGGGGCATAGTCACCCTTCTGTAGAAAAGTGTTAGCACAAATAGTTCAACCAAGGGGCGTAGTCACCCTTTTATGCTGACAGGAGGGCGCAATCGCCCTTTTGTGCTGATAGAGGGCACAGTCACCCTTCTGCAAAAAAGTGTTAGCACAAAAAGTTTAACCAAGGGACGTAGTCGCCCTTCTACAGAAAAGTGTTAGCACAAGCAGTTCAACCAGGGGGCATAGTCACCCTTCTGCAGAAAAGTGTTAGCACAAATAGTTCAACCAAGGGGTGTAGTCACCCTTTTGTGTTGACAGGAGGGCGCAGTCGCCCTTTTGTGCTGACAAAGGGTGCAGTCGCCCTTCTACAGAAAAGTGTTAGCACAAAAATTTTAACCAAGGAGCGTAGTCGCCCTTCTACAGAAAAGTGTTAGCATAAGCAGTTCAACCATGGGGCATAGTCGCCCTTCTACAAAAAAGTGTTAGCACAAATAGTTCAATCAAGGGGCGTAGTCGCCCTTCTGCAGTAAATCAAGGGGCCCAGTCACCCTTTTGCAGTAAATTAGGAGGCGCAGTCACCCTTCTGCAATAACCAAGAGGTGCAGTTGCCCTTCTGCAGTAAATCAAAGGGCGCAGTCGCCCTTCTACAATAACTAGGAGGGTGCAGTCACCCTTCTGCGACATGTTCCTGCAAAAAACTTAACAACAATAAACGTGAAATTGAGGGACCCGTTTGTGGGTCCCATCGGGCGTGCCAAAAATTTGATATCAAAATGTCCAACCTATTCTAAGCAACGAAAATGCAATGGAAAAACATAAAGAAACACCTCAAGATTAGCCTAAGAAATTTGTAAATCCAAAGAGGAAAAGTGTAAAATGATGCTAAATAGATATACCTCCCTTTTGCAGCTGAAACTCCTTGGTTGGCCCTTGATTTTGATGTGGTTTGTATGCTCTTTGATGGCTCTTGATATAACTAAATGAAAGATTTCACTATATGCTTGAATGCAAATGCAAATATATGGAATTGATGGCTAGATGAGTGCATAAAATGACAGCATTTAGTTACAAAATGGCTAAGTGTTCTCTTCTTCCTTTTTGCCTTAGAGGAGGGGGTATTTATAGAAGAATTTGAATTCTCTAGAGAATTCAATGGTTGAGATTTATCCAACAAGGTCAAGATGAAGGGCTAAGGTGAGTTGAGGACTCACAAGCCCTCACATTTTGACATGTGGAATGTGAAGTGGATAAAGGTAGGATGATGTGTAGGTGATGTGAAAGGGAGGTACATGATGTGGAGGAAGGACAAGTACATTGGGAGATGAGAAGATTCCTTGGATGAATAAATGTGAATTAAAAATTTGCATGCTTGGTAGAATCTAGTGGATAAGAGAGGGTTTCCAAAAAGGTGGGAGTTTTTCACATGTGACTTGATGTGACAAGTAAAAGATTCTAGAAGATGCATGGGAAAAGGGGATTCTAGGAGGAATAAAAGTGAATTAAAAATTCACATAGGGAAGATGGGAACCTAGGGTGAATAAAAATGAATTAAAAATTCCTTGGAGGATGGGGAGAGTTGACCAAGGTACTAATTAAGTTTAAATAATTAGTAATTAGAGGATAATTAGGGGTAAATGAGGATTAGAAGCCAACTTGCAAAAGTTGGAGGATGTGACACATCCTAATCAAGGATTAGGCATGTGCACATCCTTAATGAAGAGATTAAGAGATCAATTAGGATTAGATGAAAATGACAGGATTAGATGAAAATGACATGTGAAGAATTAAATAAATGTAATATTTATTTAATTCATTTGATGAAAAGGGTATTAAAGAGATAAGGTATTTAATTATTTAACTAAATACCTTAGGGGTTTAGATGAACTTAAGGATAATAACAATATTACTTAATTAATGCGGATGAGAGGATATTTAGATGAAAGGGGATAAATTTGGATAAATTAAGTGTCCAAATTTAGGTGTCTACACAAACAAAGATAATCTAATGAACAATCTATAAATGAACCCTATTTTCTTTATTTTTGTGTAATAAAAATTATGTAGGCATAACAAACAAAGATAATCTAATGAACAGTTTATAAATGAACCCTAGCTTTTTATTTTTATGTAATAGTGAAAATTTTAAATCTTGTACATTTCCTCATGTTTTTAGACACACTTTGATCAAGTTGGATTGATTATGCAATAACTAGTACAATACAAGTCATATTCTAGCATGAAAGTTGGCAATTAACTTAACCAAGTTTGATTTTATCGACATACATTCCTAGGAACTAACCATTAATCTCATATTGTCCATCCATTGTCCCATGTCATTTCCATAATTGTTGAAGTGACTCTAGATTTTCAAATTCAAATATAAATGTTAAATTGTGTCCTAGCATATTGTATTTAAGAAAAAACCTAATTAATTTTAAATCTAGAAAGAGAGATATAAAATATAGAGATTAAGAGGAGATCTTTATTATTTATTACATCATCACAAAAGCCTAAAATTAACATGGTATTAAAAATTTAGGCATATTGGATGACTTCTTCTTGAATCTTTGTTCAAATGATACAATTGGCCTATCTAGGGGTTTGACCATGGGATAATCTCTTTGACTAGAAAATTCCCCAAAAACAATTTTTAGTTAGTTGTTGTAGGTTATGTACAATAAGGTGAGTAGTTTCTAGGCAACAAAATCAATTAAGTTTATAGTTATAGATCAAGACTAGGTTTTTATGCAAGGTCAATAATTTTGTACTTGTGGAGATCAATTTGTTAGTCACAAAAGTTTACTAGAATAAAAATAATTATTTTCTCAAGCACCTTAAAGGTCCTAATTTTTTGAAATATTGGAAAATCAATTGATAGTATCTATCATAGCAAAATCAATTTTAAATCTATTGGTAAGTATTTTGGAAAGTGATAAAATGAGACTTGAAATTTGAACCAACTATTTGCAAGAAGATATATATGCCAATCCTCCTATCTATTTAATAGGTAAATAGACCTCTTATTGGAGAAAACAAAAAATGTGTATCATTATTGAATTGGTGCATATTAAAAGTAGTCAAAAGACAACGTAGATGACAAGAACATAAACTCTTGCAAACTATTTTTTAAAATGGTGAAGAACCATCTAGCTATAATGCAAGTGTAAACACATATGAGATAAATAAATATGGTATATGTGGTAAAATTAAAACTATAACCTCAGAGAAAAAAATTACGTTTACATTTTCAATAGTCACAACTTGTGAATCATATAAAATGTTTGCAGTAAAAAGGAAGGTGGTAACACATTAATCATAGACTTCTACAAAAAGTAAGGTCATGAAGGTAAAAAATGGTCATATCATTCTTCAATTGGATAATAAATATTTTTGTAAAATGTTAATGCTCTTCTTTGCAAAATATTTTGATAAGCTATTCAATTGAAAACAAAGAAATAAGCCAAAATAGAGGTAGGATTTCATTACTACTATTTTGATTGCTTATGAGAATTCTTCTGCCCATTTTGTAACATCTTCCTCTACCTCATCTACCAACTGAATATAATGACACATCTGAGTCCACATTACAAGAGCTTTGTAAAGAAGGATGAGGATGAGGGGATGCAAATTCTTGAAACTCCAAATTTGAATAGTGACATGTTTGGAATCGACTTGCTTCCTTTAATTCCAACACTACTTCGTTCATTGTAGGCCTATTCTTAGAATAAGGTGAAGTACAAACCATTGCCAAATTTGCCACTTTCAACATTGCATCTTTATTATATTTTTTGAGCAAAGTAGGATCTGTAATGTTCTCTATGTCGTCTTTCAATAGGGATGCCCTTACCTGAAATAAGCATACTATAATTCAGCAATAACAATCAAATTTTAAGATTAGATATTTTGAGTTTTCAAAGTCCATAACTATTTTGGAATAATAATGAGAAGAAATTTTTAATTCAAGATTCTAAAGAAAAATCTTTGTATAATTACCCAACTAGTGATTTGGATGTGTTCACTATTAGAGATTGAATCATCTACAAAGTGGGGATGTTTTCCACTAATAATCTCCATCAAAACAATTCCAAAGCTATAAACATCACTCTTTTCTGTCAATCGATTTGTAGTGTAATACCTGAAAAAAATCAACTAATAAATCTATTTTATCATTAAATTTAACCAAAAAAAAAAGCCATCAACCCTTTTAATTACATGATTTAAAAAATAATTATACTTTTGTAAAAAATCCTCAAACTCCGCTTTTAATGTTTCAAAGCATAAGTGGCCCTCTTGAAAGAAGCCTCTAGCCTATTCTTTGGGTTGTCCAAGGCATAAGTGACTTGATCAAATTACTTTGTCCTATAAGATATAGGATGTAATAGGAGCTCAAGAGCTCCTTATTTATGCGCATCCTTAATGAAGAAGAATTACAGTTATTATTAGACTCGTATACTGAGATTATGGATTGATAAAGAAGCTAAATAATGTATGTGACTTTTTCCTACACGAGTTTGTTCTTTGATAACTCCAGGTATCTGGTTGATCCCTTTTTTTTAAGGGTAACTGGTTGTGAAATAAACAGGTCAGGTGCAGGGTTCTCTACAATTGATGGACTGTAAGAGTTGAAGGATTAAAGATCCTTAAAATAATTCACATATAATTGAATATACTACCAATAAAGAATAAAAAAAGCATATTTACTCTGATATGAATGAGTTTGTTCCTTTTTCCAAGGTAATTGGTTATGAGATAAACAGGGCAGGGGCAGGGTTCTCTACATCATACTGAATTGATGGACTGTAAGTTGAAGGATTAAAGACCCTTAAATAATTCACATATAATTGAATTGAGTATCGATAAAGAAAAGAAAGGCATATTTACTCCGGATCTAGATATCCAGTGGTACCCTTCACAAGCGTAGATACGTGTGTAGCTCCATCCAATGGTCCCACCCTTGACAGCCCGAAATCTGCTATTTTTGCTTCCATCTGATCATTCAGCAGTATATTGGAGCTCTTTACGTCTCTGTGAATAATGCGCGGCTTGCATCCTACATGTAAATATTCCAGTCCTGCTAAAAAAAACAGCAACAGTTAGACCCCATCATCTTTTTCAAGATTAGGATCGCGCTTTTCAGTTGCCATAAGTATCTGACTAACCTTGGGCAGCATCTAATGCAATGTTCAGTCTTCCTTCCCATTCTAGAGTATTTCTTGAAGAAGTTTGACCTGAAACCAAGCAACTCAGGCCTTGATTAAGTGAGCAGAAAACAGTCCTCTAAATCATAGACATGGGCATTCGTTATACAATTGAGCAACGTTGCAAACCATACCATCGAGACAATGTCGCAGGTCTCCATTAGACATGTATTCATATATGAGAACCAACTTTTGCTCCTCGTTGCAGTAGCCCATGAATTTTACGAGATTCTTATGGTGTAAGTTGGAGAGAATCTCTACCTGCAGTGGTCAATGAATTTTACAAAGACTGGTAAGGTGTAGTTTGGAGAATAGATCTCCCTGCAGCAATTGGTCTTAATTTCGATTATAATGATCAAAGATATTAAAGATTTTTTCAACTTAAATAGTGCTTAGTTTTTATTGGATAGATTAAAGTTCTCAAGTTTTAAATATAAAATGGGTGTGAAAGAGTCCTTGGTTATACCTCTGTGGAGAACTCTGTGGCACCCTGATGTGATTTATCAGACAAGATTTTGACGGCCACATCCTTGCCTTGAAAACAACCAAGATAAACAGTTCCATACCCTCCTTTTCCAATCTCCGTTTGAAAGCTGCCGGTCATAACTCTTACCTCTTCGTAACTGAATGATCGAAACCCATCCAGTTTGACAACATCTAAATGTTCTGTTTCAGTTTTGGCTGCATTTTGCCCCTTTCAGTGTACATAAGAATCTGTTTCCTTCTATCAAAATGAAGACCCAAAGTAAAGAGCAAATGGCAAAGGGAAGATGATTTAAGGTGACTTACCTTTTCGATTTTTTCTGCTTGATTTAACTTTGATAAAGATTAGTATTGCAGTAATTATTATAAGTGTTGCAACCCCTGCTACTATTAACCAAACAACTAGTGATTTGCTAGTCTCTCCTTTTTGGGTATCCTTGCAAATGCCTACTTGGCAAAGTTTTTCATTGCCATAAACACTGCAAAATTTAATACAAATATTAAACATACGTTTCTTATCATATGGACAACATAATTACTGATTGATTTATGTTGCAAGAAAAGAAGCTCGCCTCAGAATGAGTTCTCCACGTTGCTTTTTCTCAGTCAGACCATTTGGCACTGATCCTTTTAAGTCATTGTCTGCCAGATTCCTGCATCTCAAAAAGAAACTTTCTTACAATACTGTACACAGTCTGAGGAATATAGCTTACATCAAGGGAAATTACCTATCCATTTTATAAGATAGACTGACATTATTAATTTGCTGAAAACTCTTAGAAACTAGAAATAGCCAGATACATATGTTTCAACTCACAGTTGGTTAAGATGGGAGAGAGTAGTGAGAGCATCTGGTATTGAACCACTCAAATTATTTCTTGCCAAATCCCTGCAAGTAGAAATAAAGAGAGTCTAACCAGTGCCATATTGACTTTCAACAAGCTAAAAATTAATATAAAAGAATGTAGTGGCTCACAGCTTAACAAGCGCAGAGAGATTGGCGAAGGTTGGAGGTATGGTGCCATTGAGATGCTTGTTGGGTAGTGTCCTGTACGTTCAATCTCTTCATACTTAATTGAAATTGACAGCAGTGTGCAAATCGATCAAATTACACAAGTTACAAGTTACAGTAATCGTCAAATTATGTCCTTAATTGGTCAATGGGGTTGTAAAAAGTACATCTAGTTTAGTATGGTGTATTTAAATATTAGTAATTTTGGAACTCGGTAAAATTAATAAAATGGGATTTAAAAGCTTAAGAAGATTGTTTTATTATTATTTTTAAAATTTTATTTATATAAATATAATAAATAATTATTTTATTTTAAAAAGAAAAATTGTTCTCTTAATTAATTTAACGTTACGAAGAACAAATATTTACAATATGCACACTATATGAATTCTATATAAATATATTTAAAAAATAATATTAGTTAATTAATTTTGAAGAATACCATCAGAAATATTAGTCATTTTATTGATTAAAGAATGTCTAAGGAACAATTTTAAGAATTTTGTTCAAAAGCATCCCTCAACCAAAAGAATGTTAGCAATGCCATTGTTTATCTTGTGTTTACATGTTTCTTTCATATTTATTATTTGATAGAGGCTACTCATTGAAGCCTTTCTCTTTGATAATTGTAGTTTCTTGAAATACAGTATTTACAATGCGGAAAGCACACATGATCAACATGCATATTTGTATCATTTGAACATTTATATGTCTTTTGAGTGTTTGAAAATTAGTTTTTTTTTTTTTGTTGTTTGTTTAATTTGAGTATGACATGCATTTTCACAATAGTTCGCATGCAAACCAAATTGAGGATAACATAATTATTTCTATGAAGTATTGTTTTCCCTTATAATTTTAAATTATATAATTCTCTCATATCTCTTTCAATGTAATTTTTTACTTCATATATAATAATATATTTTTTTTGGATGAATATTTCTTATTTAACTTTATTGATTAAAGAATAGTACAATATTCAGAAAAAAGAAAGGATGATATAGAAACATATCCACAAAGTCTACTGAATTATGTCCAAAATAAATATGAAAAAACATTAAAAGAACCAAATCCAACAAAATCTAAATAATTAAAATAAAACTAATGAAAATTAACTAAAAAAATCTAAACAATACATAATAGGCAAACAACAAATTCATGGCCAACAATTCACCCACCAAAAATTCACTGCCAACAATTCACGGCGGGAAAATTCACCACCATGACAATTCATGGGGCGAAAAATTAATTGCATGAATTTTGTGGGTATGAATTGCTCGTGGTGGTGAATTTTCCCACGATGAATTATTGATGGTAAATTTTCCCTAGGTGAATAGTTGGTGGTGAATTTTCCTAGAGCCAAAATCAACATGCTAATTGTTTAGCTGTAAGACTCGTCTGACAGAAACACCATCAATTGAAGGTAAAGGGTTGGGAGAGACTTACACTGCAATAATCCTTGGTGACGAGTCTTGATCGCAATCCACCCACTCCCAACGGTATTTCTGTGGCAGACAAGGATCACCCACCCACTCTTTCTCCAGATTGAACTGTCTCGCAATGTCAGCAAGTGCATTCACTGCAAAATTCACAAATGTTTCAGTAAGCCATTCAAATTTACCCATTTTCTCTGAAAAAATAACCATCTAACGATTTTAAGCAAATACAAACCATCTTCAGTGTTAGTTCCGTTTCTGAGTGGGCTGCTTTCATGGGTCCATATGCGACGACAAGCGACT
>VDFB02057153.1:0-35299 GCA_007258455.2 Sequoia sempervirens
CTTGCATTCCCAAACATTCTACCAGCACTTTTGCACTCCATTGCAACAACTTCACTCCATCACTTTAGTAGAGCAAGTGTGGGACAACACCATTGCAACAGAGGCTCAAGTACTCTCATTTCTCCCCCATTAGCCTTGAGTGCTTTTTGTGGAGGTGGTAAGCTTCCCACTTCTCTCCTCTATTACTTGGTTGAGTAAGAACATTTACTGTTTTGCAATGTTTTAGTGTTCTTTATTACATTACTTTCTTTCTTGGTTGTTCATCTAGGTGGAAACACCTAAACAGGGGTTTGACTAAGGCAGGCCACTACACAGCCACCAAAAAATTTTCCTCCTCTTTGTGTGTAGGTGAATGTGCTTTTGAGAGCTAGCTAGCGAATGAATTCCTTTGTGAGATCATTCTTGCCACCCTAACTCTTGTATTTTACTTTATCATATTAGAGCATATTTTAATTACCTTATAGCATTGTTTTGGCCCTTTAGTAGTAGTTAGCTAGGTCGTTAGCTTGTTTCCCTAAGTTCAACATTGTCTCTTTAGTTGTTTGTTCATATGGACGCCAACGCACTTGAGAGACTCCAATGCACAGCATTATCGTCCCAGGACCACACTTTCATCCTCAGGCAGAGAGCTTCTCGAGGCATAGTGTTGAACCCAAAAAATGGCTAGTCTAGCTCCATTCTGTATTTTGGGTATGTAGGGTGATTGAAGGACTTTATAGTCCTCATCATTCTTGTCCCACTTTTCCTAACACCCTGTTAAGCTAAGGTAAGTTAGGGCAGCCTTCCGCTCTTAGCTCTCCATGACCTAGGGCCTTAAACGTGGTTTGTCCCCCTCTCTTACATAAATCTTTTCAAACCTCTAATCTAAGACATTGAAACTTATCCTATTGGGGGAGTGGTGTCGCATTGATGTGGAATGGAGACCCTTTTCCAAATCCCTTGGATAATGAGCTTGTTTCAATCAATTTTATTGAAGAGAATCAACGAAACCGATGAAAGATGTGTGATAAAACATGATTTAAAGCTAGAAATAAACATGATGCAAGCTATTTTAACATGATGTATGCTAAGATAATTGATATGAGTATATGTAAATCTACTCTAAATGAAGTTTAAACTAAAAAATACAAACCCTAATTACACAATACTAAATGGATGCATTTATGTTATCATGAAAGCCATTAATATAAGCTAAGCTAATATGGTGCAATTAAAATAAACTAAAATTATGCTAAATGTGATTACGAGTAAGAGTGATTTTAATAGCATAAGTTTGATGTTAAAATATGGATCCATTTGTCTCCAAATAGTGTTTTATTTATAGGAAGGAAAACGAAAAATGAAGGGCTAAGATTGAAAAAGCTAATCAATGGTCAAAAAGGAAAGATGGAGGCATGGATCATGGATTCCCATCAAGGGTTGATGATGCAAGATGATATTTAATCAAGGGCTCTCCTTTGTCCAAACAAACACACTTTCAACTTGCCTAAGAGGTCACAAGTTAACTTCCACAAGAGGTCACAAGTTCACTTGCTCAAGAAGTCAAATAAGTTTGTTAAGAAAAGGAATATTCTGCTTTTTCAAATGAGTGGGGAAAGAGAATACTCTTTGGAATATTCTCATGGGTGAGGAAAAATAAATAATTTAGCAAATTAAAACAAATTTTAAATGTGCAAAAGGGGAAGGAATATTCCATGGGAATATTCCTTTTGGAGGAATGTGCAAAGGAGGAATATTCCCTTGCAAGTGGGGGGAATTAGATTAATTAGTAATTGATAATTAAATAAAGGTTTAATTATAGAATTAGGGGAATTAGATGATTCTCATTAAATATAGTGATTTAATGAAAAGGGGAAAGTGTATTAATTTAAATAACTTAGGGTTATTTTAATTAAATGAGAATATTTAGGGATTAAATTCAATAATTTGATGTATTTAATGCAATTAGAGGAAATGTTAGCGTGGAAGAGGGTGAATTAACCTGATTTGATAAATCAGGTTAATAGGTAAAAATTATGCGATTAATTAAATAGCTAGTCTAATTTAATTACTTAAGTAAAAAAAGGATGGGTTTCAAGATGAAATAATGTTAGTATACCTGATTCAAGTGTATGATATCATTTAGGACATTTTTTAGTGTCTATAGGCATAACACCTCCTCATGGGGTTTTAAATCAGTTAGACTTAAATACTTACCATTACATTCATTAACTAGCATGCTCACTTGCCAAAATAGCCACAACTTCCTCTATTAGCCAGAATATATATCAATTCATATTATATATATTCTTGTTTATACATATATATATATATTAATAAATACTTATATATATATATATATATATATATATATATATATGTATATATATTAATGTACTAAGATAATAGACAATTAGACTTTATATAAACAAAATCAATAAAATGAAAAGATGATGATATTATATAACACTTTATTTTATCAAAAAATACTAGGACAAGGAATCAATAAGGCTCATCCTAACCTTATGAATTGACCCAAACTTAGACAAAACATGAAATTAACTCAATGACAAGACTAGTGTTACCCGAACTGGTTACAAAGACCTATGTGAGTGTGTGTTCAACTCATTTGGAATTAACATGTTTATTTCCCAAGTCTATACTCCTCTCTCCAGTGATACTCCCTCTCCCTCTGGAGGGTAAGAATTTGATCCTACATTTCACTTAGAAACTCAATCAAATAGTTAGTCTATTATTGATCACAACATCATCATAATCTTGATTAAATAATAATAATCATTAAAATTGAAATACATTGCATTACATTTAATTTCATCAAAATGTTAAATATCATCTATTGATGATAAAAACATATTTTTAACATAAAAATTTAAAATTAATTTGTAAAACAAAGCTTAGGGTGTAGCATATCTTCCCCCATAAGGATCATTGTCCCTGATGATTCAGTGTATCATAATAAAATTATAAACAAGTTTTCAACTATTTAAAATGCAGTAAATAAATGAGGTATTTTTTGGTAAAATTTGTTATAATCCTCCCATGTAGCATTGTCCTCTGCATATTGGTCCCACTAGACCTTGCACTGAGTAACCTCTCTGTTACGTAGGTGGAGCTTGCATACTTCGAGCACCTTGAGAGGTTCAATCGTTACCACTCTTGGATCTTGTACTTGTAGTGCATTCTAGCTACTATATTATTGATACATGTTATATACTATTTAAGACATGAAACATGAAACACATTATGCATCCAAGAAAGAGCTTGTGGTAGAGAAATTCTATAGGCAACTAGGTTAATCACTTTGAGAACTTCAAAGGGACCCATAAATCTAGGGGCTAGTTTGGATGACTTTCCAAACTTTATGGAACTCTTTTGAGGTTTGACCCTCAAAAGAAAAATTTCTCCCACTCAGAAATGTCTTGGAGTACGCTTAGCATCAACATAACTTTTTTTTCTATCATTATCTTCCACCAATATTTTCTTGATCAACTTGATATGCTCCTCCATTTCTGATAACATTTTCGATCCAAGGCTAATCCTAGATCTTCTAGATTATCCTATCTTATAGTAGTTCAACACTTTCTTCCATATAAAAATGAAGCCATCTTTATTGCAAAATGATAGGAATTGTTGTATGCAAATTCCAAAATTGGAAGATAATCCTCCCACTTGTATCATTGATCCATGCAATACATCCTCAACAAATATTGAAGAACTTGGTTTACGTTTTCTATTTGACCATTCATCTTAGGGTGATAAATTGAGCTTATACTGAGCTAAGTTCCAAGTAAAGAAAATAAGGTTTGTCAGAACCTTGACGTCATACACACATCCCTATCCGAGATGATATTCTTAGGAACTCTGTGCAATCTAAATACTTCCTGGACAAACTTACGAGCAATTATTGGCCCTCCATCCATTAGATTCCTAGGTATAAAATGATCCACCTTGGTAAGTCTATCCACCACTACTAAAATAGCATTATGCCTATTTCTATACATAGGAAGACCTTGAAAAAAATCCATACTAATGATTTTCCACTTCCACTCTGGGATCTCATGAGGATACATAAGTCATGTCGGGTGATGATGTTCAACATTTACACCATTTTAGACATCCTACTACAAATTTTGCAACATCACTCTTCATTCCTTTCCAAAAATAAAGTGGTTTCACATCTGCTAAGATTTTTTTCACTCTAGGTTATCTTGAATATGGTGCAAAATGAGCCTCTTTCCACATGATATTTCTTAAATCCTTAGAGTTTGGAATGCACATTCTTAAATCCTTAGAGTTTGGAATGCACATTCTTCCCTTCAACCTTAAAAGACAATCTGGTTCAAAATAGAACCCATCATACCTCGAATATTGAGGATTAACTAAGAGAGCTTGCTTAACTTTCTCATAATACTTGTCTCCCATGAAATTTTGTAATACCTAGTTTTTGAAATCTGAGTGAATAAAGATCATTGAGGAAATGTGTCTCCTTCAACTCAAAGCATCTACAACTTGATTTTATTTTCCCTTGATATAACTTATCTCAAAATCATAGTCAGATATCAATTCTAACCATCTTCTTTGTCAAGCATTGAGATGCGGTTGGGAGAATAAGTATTTAAGACCTTGATGATTTGACCTAAGCTCAAAAGGTTTTCCTAACAAATAATGTCACCATATTTGCAATGCTTGAACAATTGTCACAAATTCAAGATCGTGAGGGCATAATTTTTCTCATATGTCTTTAATTTTCTTGACTCATAGGCTATAACTCCCCCTTCTTGCATAATCACCCCACCTAATCCTTCCCTTGAAGTATCAATTATTACTACAAATTGACCTTCTGGAACAGGAACTTTCAATATCAAAGTCATAGTCAACTTCTCTTTCAGTTGATCGAATGCTTCTTGGCATTTTTTGACCAATCAAATCATTTTCCTTTTCTTTATAGAGAAGTGATAGGATGAGAAATCTTAGAAAATTTAGACACAAACTTTCTACAGTAGCCTGGTAAACCCATAAAACTACGCACTTCATGCACATTTTTTGATGTTGCCCATTCAAGAATGGCTTTGATCTTCGATGGATCTACTAAAATTACATGACCCAAATATTGTATTTCTTTCTTAAATAACACACATTTTGAAAGTTTTCCATACAATTTGTGTTCCCTTAAGTGTTGAAGAAAAAATTGTAGGTGTTGGAAATGTTCCTCCTCATTCCTAGAATATATAAGAATGTCATCTAGAAACATTAGAATAAATTTATCTAGGCAATCTCTGAAACACTTTTATCAAATTTTTGAATAG
This sequence comes from Sequoia sempervirens, assembly GCA_007258455.2. Taxonomy (NCBI): domain Eukaryota; kingdom Viridiplantae; phylum Streptophyta; class Pinopsida; order Cupressales; family Cupressaceae; genus Sequoia; species Sequoia sempervirens. The sequence goes on from VDFB02057153.1 coordinate 5,307, forward strand.
TGTTGGTGCATTCATCAGTCCAAAATTTAAGACTATGAATTTGTAGTGCCCATACCTTGTTCTAAAGGTTGTTTTGTGAATATCTTCATTCTTGATCCTTAATTGATGATATCTAGATCACAAATCGATCTTTGAGAATAATATTGCTCCACACATTTGATCAAAGAGTTCATGAATACATGGTAAAGAATATTTGTTCATTATCATTGCTTTGTTAAACATAAGATAATTTATACATAAGCTCAAAGTACCATCTTTCTTTTTGACAAAGATCAATGATGCTCCCCAGGGTGAAACACTGGGTCTAATCAATCCTTTAGACAACAATTCTTGCAATTAAGCCTTTAATTCCATCAACTTTGTAGTGGTCATACAATATGGTGCTTTAGATATTGGTTCTAATCCAAGAATTATATCAATGGAGAAATCAAATGCCCTTTTTGGGGGGTAATCCAGGGAGTTCATTTGGAAAAACATCTTGAAAATGTCAAAGAAAAGGATAGTTCTTGATATTAGGTTTTCTTTGATCCTTAAGATCTTTTTCTTCAATTCCTTGGATTTTTTGAGACCCATAATACCTTAAGTCATCTTGGAATATAAACTCCTTGAGATCTTCTAACTTCTCGATTTTGAGAGTGAAGAGTTGACACTCTTTTTGCTTGGCCCTTTTTAGTTGCATGACAAATATTTTCCTTAACTTCTCTTGGAGTGCCTTGAAGGAAAAATTTGTTCCCTGGGTCATCTAGACACTACTATTTTCTCAAAATAGTCTACCTTAGCCTTATGCCTTCACAGCCAATTTATTCCTAAGATAATATCATGGGAGCCTAAAGGTGCTACAAATAGGTTCACCTTAGTTGAAGAACTTGGAAGATCAACTTTGGCTTCAAACATGCATTTCTCTACCTAAGCTTTTGTTTGGTCAGCATATTCTACTAACTAGGGTTTCACCATATATCCATATAGATTCTAAGAAATTTATCTAACACTCTTGGTGTGATAAAAATTTTAGTTACACCAGTATCAATCAAAATTGAAATAGGAACACCAAATAATGTACATATTGCTTCAATAAGAGTAATCTAGTACTCCTCTTACTGATTATCCAATGCCACATGGATGCTTTGTTGGAATGCTTCTTGTTGGGTAGCCAATGGATTTCCACGTTGTTGAGCACCTTAACTCTTACTCAAGCATCGATTAGCATAATGATCTCCTCCACAAGAGAAACATCCTCTAGGAGGTCTTTGCCTTTCAAAAGGTTTTCCCAAATTGTCTCATTTCCTCCTGGAGTTATTATTATTTTCTTCTCATTCTTGGGATCATTTAGATTACTTTGGAAACCCTTGTCATTTTTCTTCTTGGATTCTTGCTTATCATTCCTCTTCTTAAAAGATTGGGAATACTACACCTAATTGAACTTCTTATGATTCTTCTCACGATAATTGGAGATGGACTTCAACTTTTTCTCTTGCTTAATAGCTTTCTCAAAAACTTGATCCATTTTTGTTGGACCATGAACATCAAATTCTCCTCCAATTTGGGCATTTAGACCCATGATGATTTTTTTAATTTTGAACCTTTCATCCTTTTGGTAATGAGGCACATAATTCAAGAGACGTGTAAACTTTTCCTAGTACTCAACCATAGAAAAGTCTCCTTGTCAAAATTTCTAAAATTTCACGAGCTTTCAGTCAAATAAAAGTTGCAATAACCATCTTTTCCTAAAGATGACTACAAACTAATCCCAAGTTAAGTTTAAAGAGCTTAAACCCAACTCCATATTCTTATTCATCCACCAATTGGATGCTTCTCCTACTAGTTAGTAAGCTCCCCAAACTTCCTTAGTAACTTTAGAGTAATTTCTTATCTCTAAGTACTTTTCCATCTCTATGAGCTAGGCTTTTGCTACATAACTTCTCAGCATTCCATTGAACTTAGGCAACGTTACCTTTTTCACGTCTCTTGACAACTCAAGAGCTGATTGATTCCTCTTTTTATTATTTGCTCTCTAATCAGAATTATTTTCTCCTTTCCCACTTAGGGTGGTGAATTCATGCCTATTCTCATCTTCCCCTTCCTAAGATGCCTCATTTTCTCATTTGGCTTACTTTCGCCCCCAACTTCCTGCTCCAAGGTATCAATTATATCCCTTGTTTCATTCAACATTGCTAAAATTTAGTCTAATTTAGCATTTAGATTATCAGAAGAGTGGGATACATCTTGAATTCCTCCTAGGTTAATTCTTGTTCACACCATGATTGTTTTCTACTCCACTCCTGAAGTTCATTTTATGCATTTAATTAGATCCTCTAATTTTGGCATTGCACTTTAAACAATAATTAATACTTGTAAGATTATTCTTAATCTAATAGATAGATTTGGAAAAATAACAAAACTATTATATTTATTCAATGGATTTGTAATACATCCATATTTAATACAAATTTTTTTGACAATATGTGACTATAGGTCGCTATCAGATAATGGTATCTCCTCTGGTTCTTCTTCACCCTCAAAACAACCAGGGCAAACTTGGAGGGTGGGTGTACACGCAAGTACTCCTCCATCGCCTCCTTTCCTATCTTTGGTGCATCATGACCACATCCAAAAGGCATATCCATATGTGTAGATGGTTTAGCAGTGGAATCGCTAGACTCATCGAGTTTGGTGGACTCGCCAGACTCACTGAGTCCAGGAGAGTCTTGTTAGCAGGACTTGACAACAGGCAGGGTTTCAAAAGTGAAAAAAATTACTTGAAATTTAAAGATAAAACTAGTTTTTTTAAACTTATTGTGAATGAAAAATTATGTACACCATGAAGGTTTGTATGGTTTTGGAGGTCTTAAATTGGGCTTGGTGGTGGGGGCTTCGCCCCTCAACCCCACCCCAAGACCCCACTGGGGGCACTGCCCCCAGACTCCTACAAGGGGCGCTACCCCTTGACCCCACTGGGGGTGCTGCCCCCAAACCTCCACAAGGGGTGCTGCCCCTTAACCCTACTCAGGGAGCTTCCCCCAGACCCCCGTAATGGGCACTTCCCCTTGACCCTGTTGGGGGCATTGCCCCCAAAACCCCACAAGGGGTGCTGCCCCTTGACCCCACTAGGGACACTACCCCCACATCCCTACAATGGGAATTTCCTTTTACCCCAATGGGGGCACTACCCCTAGACCCTACTAGAGACACTGCCCCAAACCCCCACAAGGGGTGCTGCCCCTCAACCCCACTAGAGGCACTACGCCTAGAGCCCCACAAAGGGCACTGCCCCTCAACCCCATTAGGGGAATTTCCCTAATACTTGATATTATGGTCATTCTATCATCCATGACCTATCTTAGACACATTCATAGGAAGGATGCAGGCTCCTTTGAGCCATAGAATTCTAGTTATTGTTTTGAATCTTTTGATATTTCATATTTGTTTGGAACATTTTATGTCATGGATTTCATATTCGATGACTTTTGTCTACATTTGAGTCTTTGACTTTATATCTAAGTGAGTTATTTCCTTGAGTAGCTCAACTTACATTTTTTTTTAATACTTATATGATCAATGTATACTTGTGTTAGTGACGAGGACCTTGATTGGGTTGACCGGGCAGATAGAGAGGCTGAGGCTATAACCATGGCAGAGGAGGAGGCTAAAGCATGAGCAAACACATCCACAACTAATGTTGGTGAGGGTGGCATGGAGTCACAAGTAGAGACTATGGTTGTAGTTGCTACATCATCTAGGACCCACCTTAGATGCCTTCATAGGAAGGATGCAAACTCCTTTGAGCCATAGACTTGTAGTTATTATTTTGATATTTCATATTTGACTATATTTATATATCTAAGTGTGATATATTTGACTATATTTATATATCTAAGTGTGATATTTCCTTCAGTAGCTTAGCTACAATTTGTACACTTTATGCTTATGTGATCAATGTATACTTTTGTATGTGATCAAATTTGCTTCTATTTAATGATGTTATTGTGTCTTTACGGTTTATTCAATAAAGGGTGCTTGAAAGAAGTTTTAAATCCTTAAAAATCTCTAAATTTCTAGGGTTTTTTCCTTTTGTTGAGTCTGTGTTGAGTTTGCACTGAGCCCCGAGTCCTGAGTTGAGTCACCCTAGCTTAGTCTGAGCCGAGTCCGAGTCTCGTTACTATGGACTTTAACTAGTTTAACAAAAGGGATAGGTATAATGGCATTCTTTACTGCTTTAACACATTGTTTCCTTTCCATCTCAATACACTTAAGTGCATCAACAAGCCATGAATCCCCTATGTAGTTGATATTCTGCATGAGTTTTACCTCCGTAGATGGTTCATTTTTGGCCACTAAGCTAGGAAAGTTCTTGGGTATGAATTTCCTTATGATTTTCCTTGTTCTTATTCTTGCCATTCTAGCACAAGAACACTTTCAAACATTAGCTAACTATTAATGTTTGAGAAAACCTTTTTTAATGATCTCATAGGGCCATGTATTGAACTAGGTAGCTTTGATACCACATGTAACAAACTCACTCATACTATATAGTAAATACTTAGATTTTTACCATAGAAGTAAATAAACATATACTTAAAAATAGGATAGCAAAAAAAAATCACTTTCATAAATCATTTATTGCACATGACCAAAACATATTATAACTTTCAAATTTGAAATATATTAAATACAAATTGAGAAGTGTAGTGTCGAAAAATGTACTTTACATTTTCACACTACGTTTGGGTTAATTGGACTTAATTAAGCCTCTATTTGGCCAAATTATGCATCTACAAGCCTAATTAATTGCAATTTTTGAAAGGGGAATCATGATTTAATTAATAAAATTATCATTTTTAACACCTCAAAATGAATAGGTCCTGACAATTTAGGTCAGGACCCATTCAACACCCTTGGGAAAATGGGCCCCCTTTAGTTGCTTAAATCAAATTTTAAATATTTTTTTGGCAGCCTTTTTATGATCCCAAATTCAAATTCAAATGTTGGCTTGTAATGTGTAATTTTTGGGAAATTAAAAAATTGTCTATAAAAGCAAGGTCTTTTTATCAATTCAAATCCTAGAAGTAACCTATAAATTCATTCGAGTAAAAATTATAGCAAAGATTATTGTCAAAGGTGTTCAAGAGCAGATTATCAAGCATTTGTTGCACCATTCAAGATCTCAACCATCATGTCAAAGTTATGAAGCATCATGCATGTTTTTTGGAGCTAACATTGTGATGTGATGTAGGTTTCAAGCATTCAAGTATCAAGATCACATCATCAATCAAGCCATATCATGCAAGATCTAGACCTTAGAGAGATGTGTTAAGTTTCATTCTTTCAAGGGTTTCACTCAAGGGTTTAGTGAGTTGCAACATAGAAATTGTTCATTCATCGTTCCTTTCAAGTTTCATTGTTTCAATTCAAAGTTTAATTACCAAAATAGGGTTTGACCAAGTCAAACCCCCATTCACCAAAAATAAACAATTTTTCCTTCTTGTCTGTTTTGCAAATCTTAGGTTGAAGAAGGATTGAAAATCTATCAAAATAAAAAAAATTGCAAAAGTTGTCAAAGTTTCAAAGTTGTCAATATTGTTCTGAAGCCACAAAAACTCACTTTCAAAATTTATTTCTGAATTTTTGACTGTGAAACTTGGAGGAATCAGGAGTGCAGACCAAGGACCAGAGAAATATGAAAGCAATTTTTCAACCCTTGTAGAAAGACCCATTCACCCTTGGGTGAATGAGTCCTAGGAGGAAACTTAGCACAACCTTTTTGTGACAGGTGCATAAAATCCAATCCTTCCTAGACCTGCTAAAGCTTTGGTGGTTCTATCATATTAACGTATAATTTAGAGGTTTCAAGTGTTACATTGCATCATTGCATTCATTTAATATTTTTCATTCATCTCTCAAAACTGTTGTTCAGGCTGATTTATCCCATCATAAGTCATAAGGAAAACAACAAGATTTCCATCAAGGTTGACTCACCTAAGGGTTGAAAGTTAATATTTCCCTAGGGGATCTCTTTTTCCTAATGAACTAAGGAAGATGAGTGCATCATAACCCCCCTTGTTATCATTTCATTGTGATGAACCCATTTTATGATGTTTCAAGAAGTAAGATAATATTTTATTTACAATTCTTACATGAAAAACATTTCAAGTATACAATTTTATATTACACATAAGAGATACAAGGTCAAGTCTTCCATAATTTAAAAATATAATTCTATTTCACAAGCCTCAATGTTGGCGTTTGCAAGAGGGAGAGCATCACCCAAGCACTTTACCTTGAACCACAAACGGACAGTCCCTGCTCACCTTCCAACTAGAAGTGACCCTACCCTTCACAAAGAATATACAAAAAAGAACCAAAAAAATTATTCCATTTGAGTTCTAATGTTGTTTCCTACATAACCAATCAACCATACAACTTTAGACATCTCTAACTAAGCATGAACAATTTGACTAGATATGCAATCTAGAACACAATGAATTGACTAATGCAAGTAGATACTTTTGCATTATGTAACGCTCGAGAGATGATGTTCATTTAACCACATAAGTTGTCATAACTCATTACATTCCAAGTAAAATAAAAGTAAATGATGCATAGATCAAGATCTTCCCATAAGTGCTCAAATGGAAAATTTGTAATAAATTTCATTTCATGTATGCAAAAGAAGTAAATTACATCAACAACAAAGATATTGCAATGATACATATGTAAATTCCATTTGCATATCAATGAGTTTCCATACATTCCTTCATTAACTTTCAAATAATACATCTATTTCAATGTTACATTAAAATCTTTCATTCCAATACATCTATTTCAATGTTACAATACTGAATTTCAAATAGAGTTACATTTACAAATGGACTTAACAATCCTTTCAAAAAAATAATACACGAATACATTTATAGCATGTGAACCTCTGGACCTCAATCGTCGTGACACCACTGGTCTTCTTGCAAGCTAGGGCCAAGAGTGTGATTAAGGCACCTTTTCCACCCAACCACGAAGTACAAGACTTCCCCGGGTTTCTTCCTAACTCGAAGAAATCCCTGGCCCTGCATGAGGAGCCTAGCAACCTGAAAGAACAAAGCAGGAGGGAACTCTCGATGCAAGTTTGATTCCTATATGCATTCCTAACATGAGAATCACATATTTCTTGCAAACAGGACGTGGTAAAGACCTATATACATTTAATTCTAGGCTTTTAAATTCCATCTATTTCAATGGTGCATGTGCTTGGCCAAGCATAAATAAATAATTGATAGTTTTAGAAAAGGTAAAACTACCGTCTCTATGAGTCCACCTTTGGCATCCTATCCCAGAAGTTTCCCAAAAGAACAATAAATAATACATTTTCCATCTAAGTCTTCATTCTATTTTACACATCTCAACTTCAAAGGAATTCCAACAATTACAAAGTTCACACAAGATTCACAAATAACAGTACATTAGCACTCTAACTTAAGTGAAAAATTGATCACAAGATGGTTTTGCAACTCATTTCCTATTCTTTCAAAATGATCTAAGTTTAGTCATTTGAAAAAGGGTCGTGTATGAATTCACAAGTTCTAACTTTGATTTCAACAATTTGACCCAAAATAACAAATTTATGTAAATTTAGATAGAAACTACACTAATCAGCCTTATAAGTATGGGATGGAATGCATAGATTACCCATATATTTTAATGGAGGTATATCTAAAAATATATGCAAAGGATACTAAGTCAGCATATAGGAGAATAAAAGAAAATGAATAATTCTAACACAAAAATTTACCTATTCATATTCAGATTCAAAATTACTTATCTCATATTTGACTAGTTTCTCATTGAAGGTATGAGATTCAAATGTTAAATTGTAGAACCCATATTAATATTCATTTATATATATATATATATATATATATATATATATATATATATATATATATATATATATTCAATATGTTTATATACATACATTTGTGCCTATATTCAAAAAATGCCAAGTCTATCACAAGGTGCATGGTTTTAGCTTGATTTTATTTTAAAAACAGAACATATAAATGCCCAGATTTACATATGTATACATATATTTACTGTGGTAGACAAATATTCATACAAGTATATATTTATATATTTTTCATTAAAATGTATACAAGTATTTCAAGTAAGAGTATCTCATTTCCCAGATTTTCATATGTAAGTATATTATGTGTATATATTTATAGTTCAGGAATCTTTTACAAAAAATAATTTTCTCAGGAAAGAAATAATTTTCATAACTCAATATTTCAGTATGTTTGTATGTGTATATATATATATACATATATATATTCAGCATATGTATATATAGCAACTCTGTGCTTTGTTTGTGTTTTTTTTCCATGCGTAATCTATATCAATGAGCTGATTTTTTTTTATCAAATTACAGTTTAAAAAAAAAAGAATTAAGATTGCACAAGCTTACGCCCCCCCCATATGGGCAGGCATTGCCTATGGAGGGGGCACTATCCCCCACAGCGCAACCCTTCCCTTATGGGGAGGGCGCGGCTGGGGTGAAACCCAACCCCCTTACCATAGATAGTAAACAACCAAAGGCGCTAACTTAGAATTTCAATGCGATTCCCTTATGCGAGTTTGAAACAGTATAGCATATGAGGATGTGAGTTATACGTCCATACAGATTTCTTTTTGTATATGTATATATTTACATTTATATATATATATATATATAAATCAAACATTCTGGCACAAAATTTGTTTAGAAAATTATCCAAAAAGTAGTATTGTTCTGAGATTAAAATATAGAGAGATATTGCCAATGAAATGGTCTATAAATTTATAAAGAATGTACAAATTTTATCGAGGTATTTTGCTCAACAAACACAACAACCATAGAGGTTTTGCACAAACAATTCTCTGCACAAACTACAAATTTCTTTCCTCTTATTTGGAACCTTCAAGCAATAAAAGAGAATTAAGAAGAAGAACCTGAAAAATTTCGTTGACAGCTGAAGATGCCTCCTTGTTGACAGCCGAAGATGCCTCCTTGCCACTTCCTCTTCTTCATTTCTCTGAAAATTTCCTTCATGCAAGATCTTCCTCTTCTCCTTTCTTTCTTTTGTTCTTCTATTTTCTAATCTATTGGAACAAAAACAAGATACTATCTGGAAGCCATGAAAGTAAAGTTGCAGAGAAATTCCCAAATACTTCAAGAAAGGTTGGTTTTTCCATTACCCCTCTTTTCTTTTTCTTTATTCCAAACCTAATCTTGAAAATATTAGATTTTAAAATAAGAATAAGATATAACTTATCTTTTCCATTTCCTGTGCTCAAATGGAATAAAAATAACATTTTAATTTAATTACATGTAAATTCCCCTTTTTGGAAAATACTTACCCAATAATTAAATAAATCCCTTCTAATTATTAGTTAACTTATTAACTCAAAAATTAACACAAATTAAAAGAAGAATAGAATGCATAAGCATTTAAATCAAAATCTATAATTAACTATAATTAAAATTTAATTCCTTTACTTTATCATGGTTTTTTTTTAATTTGACTAATCATTAATTATTTGCAAATAATCAAATAGTCATACAAAAATTATCATTCCTAAATGCAATCTATATGAATCTAAGTGCCTATGTGTGATCGAGAGAACATCCTGCTTTGTCCTATCAAGCAGCTAACCTCCTCTCCTTAATCACACCCTTGGTCTTCGACCTTCTGCATCTCAAGTGCACTCAGGCACACAACAATAACTGAATTAGTATCACATAAAGATATAAATCAAGCAATATAATACATAAATTCAAATATTTCTACTCTATTTTGCTTCATCTTCAAAGTAAAACACATTCAATATTATTCAACTTTTCATTATTTAAGTAAACACTTTCATATATCACCACACCAAAACACTATAATATTCACTATTACTCTACCACACACATCATATCATATAACAAATCCATGCAAAACCAAAAGCAACCTGCATCAGGGTCTAAGACGTGACACATTACTTTGGCCAAAGATTTAAAATATATCAAATACTTCCTTAGAAAATGAATTCATAAGTTCACACACCTCTAATTTGACTTGGAAACAACCTTTAACCTAAGGTTTAACACATGAGCATGACTGGTTGACTATTTGTCTAACCTTTCTTAAGGATATTAAATCATAAAAATATAACTTACTAAAGTTAGTAAACGACTTTAAAGATGGAAATATTTTCCTAACAATGAACACCCATGTTGTGTACTCACAACATCTCAGAACTCGGATACTACCACTTGTTCATGAGTTCTTGCATTCAAATCTAAGAGTGAACTACTCTCCTATTTTCATGAACAATATAGACTATAATGTTTACAAAAAATGACATCAACTCGAGACACTATGTCTTTCACATAAGTTCTTGCCAACTTGACAAATGAGAAAAATAAAATGATATTGTTCAAAAATAAGAAGATAACTTCTTTAAAATAATTATAATTTCTCTATGTTTTTCCTCTTTGTTCTTTGCACATGAACACATTAATAGTGTTTGTAAAAGTACAATAAATTTTTCCAACTTCTTTTATAAGAATGAGCATGTTTTTATAGTGTTTAAAACTTTTCAATAATTTAGATTACTAAACTGATTTATTTTAGTCAACTCAACAGAGTGAGCATTGAACTTTTCTTATAAATTTTGTAAATATATAACATAGAATATCCCTTACACACTCTTTATATGTACATATATATACATATGTGTATACCACTTGAATGTGTATATATATATTTATTTATTTATATATCAAACTAAAAAGTAGTTTCCTAGGAAAAATAAAATTAATTATTTAACTTATCATAGCTAAGAAATAAATTTCTTCTCTACTATCTATTATAGATTTGAAAGAGAGAATAAAAAATTCATGCATAAATCTGTAGAAATCGAACCATATATTCTCTATTACAACATATAATATTCATCATAACAAATATTCTTTCATCTTTTCATATATGAAATTCTAAATTTGGACTACAAAATTACTCAGGAAAAGTAAAGTATGGAAGCATGCCTATTTAACTCTCTGGTTTGCATTTTTAGAAAATTCTAGAACATAGTTATAGTGCTTGACCCAACTTTCCCAAGAAGTCATGACTTGCCAATGTCTAAATCTCTAATTTTACAAGTGTAAATGTTTTCCAGTAATTGTTTGAGTAGACAACAAAACATAAACTCACTAGGGTGATATGCCTATCTAATGCATATAACAGGCATAATACTCTACAACAAAACTTTCCTACTCTCACAAAACTATGCTTCCCCTTCTACCTTTAATTTTATATTTATATATATATATATATACTAAGATAATAGTCAATTAGACTTTATACAAAATAAATCGGTAAAACGAAAAGGTGAAGTTGATATTTACATAACACTTTTTTTATCAAAAAAGACTAGGCCAAGGACTGAACAAGGTTCATCCTAACCTTACGATTTGATCCAAACTTAGACAAAAAAATGAAATTAACTCAATGTCAGGCTAGTGTTACTTACTTGAACTAGTTACATAGACCTATGTGAGTGTGTGGTCAACTCATTTGGCATTAACCTGTTTATTTCCCAAGTCTATACTCCTCTCTCCAGTGATACTCTCCCTCTCCCTTTGGAGGGTAAGAATTTGATCTTGCATTTCACTTAGAAATCCAATCAAATTGTTAGTATATTATTAATCAAAACATCATCATATCTTGATTAAATAATAATAACAATTAAAATTAAAATACATTGTATTGCATTTATTTTCATCAAAATGTCAAACATCATATAGTCATCTACTGATGTTATTTAATAATATTTTTTTAATGTAAAAAGATAAAAGTAATTTATAAGACAAAACTTAAGGTGTAGCATATTTTTTGTGAATATGAATTATGAAATTTACTTACACTTTAAAAATTATGGTATTGTTTTTAAACAATTATTTTGTGAGAGAAAATTTAATGTTTATTATATATTTATATTTTATTTTTTTGTGATATGTAAAATTTAGTTTTCATGTTCTTTTTAGTTAGTTTTATGTCAAGAGCACTTTAAAATAAGGTAGAATTTTTATTTTAATAAATAATCATCAATCAAAGTACAACACAATAATGAAATGTCAAAACAAAATTTATCAAGTATTTAATATTCTATTTTTAATTCAACTATTTTTCTTATTAATTAAGAACATTTTTTTATACGTTATCATTAGATTACTTAAGTGAAAAAAAATGTCTTAATTATTAGTATACTTTTTTTAAAGAACATAAAGAATAGTTGTGCCATGCAATATAAACTTGAATACCTAATTAATTGCAGTTGTAATAATCCAATAGATAAATATACTTATTTGACCCTATTTATTTATGGTAACCTAATAGAGAAATATATTTATCTGACCCTATTTAGTTATGATAACCTAATAGAGAAATATACTTATTTGACCCTATTTAGTTAGTTTAAAATGATACTATTTCAATTATAATTGTGTTTTTCTTTATAATTATGGTGATGGAAAGTGTATCATTAATTGACAATATAAATTGCTTTATAAGTTATTAAGTTTATATGTTTTGAGTTTCATTCAATTAACAACTTATTAAATAAAACATTGCAATCTAGATAATGGTAATATTACTTTATCCTAATATTTAATAAAAATAGTTTAGTTAAGTATGTAGTGAGTATCCATTGGAATTTAGAGTGAATGATCAATAAATTTGAACTTAACCTAATAATTAATCCAATAACATTCATAACAATTAGTAATGTTACAAGATAACAGTTAGCTAACTCCTTTTAGAAAATAATAATTTTTACAATAGAGTTTACTAATAATGAAATATAATTGATTGATAAATTACACCATTAAATTGTATGTTTTGAGAGAATAGCAATGAAAATAATGGTTACAATACATATAGAATTATTTCCTTGAATTTATATAGATATATAACAATACATAATTGAATTGTCAAATTTAATATGTTATATTTGTGAGCACATAGAATGTCATAAACAAGTTTGACATAAATTATAGATAAAAGTGAGACCAATTTTTCCATAGTAATTTAACTGACATAAATATATTTCATTAGCTAGAATCCCTACCTCATATCTAGAGCTCGGTGCAAACCCCACTCCCAAATATAGCGTAAGGTGCATGTGATTATGACACAACTTTGTCACAATAAAAAATAATGTAAAGAATAACAAGTATAATAAAGTACCAATAATGGTGTTCTAAATAACAATGTTAGTCAAGCCAACACCATCTTATAACATTATTGTTGTAACTAATAAATCACAAAACTAAAAAAAATCACAATCTTAACACAAGGGCCATATTGGAGACATGTCAAAATAATGTGGCAATATTATCTTCCCACAAGATTACCATGCCATTAACCCAAAATGCAATAATCAAACTTATTCAACCTTTAAGAATATAATAAACACAATCAAAGAATTATGTATTCATCACATGAATTTAATATTCAAAAGAAGGACTTCCCCTAGATTGGTTTGTAATGCCCCAAGCTGACACACATAGAAAAAAACTGACAAAACATTTTTTGAAGTGCAACAATGATGAAGATGTGATAAAAATATGTTGCACTTACACAACAACGTGTATACTAGTGTTGTGTAAAACATAATGATACAAGGAAAACTGCAACAAGAAGGACCACACCATTGCACAAGCAAGGTGACACCATCGGAAGAATTACCAATTGTGGAATGGAGTTACCACGATGAACTTGAACACAAGGAAATAGGGTTCCACCTTTTGAGAGATGGAACACAAAAGGGGAAAGGGGTCCCTTCCTATTTCACTCTAGTTCATTCAAGGAAACCCTAGAGATCTCAATCTAATGATGCAATTGAGAGAAGGGATCTACTATAAGGTCTCCTAGGGGTGTGATTAAAGAAAAAATGGGAGGTTCACCACTAAGAAAGTCCTTAGAAAGAAAGAGATAAAAGTAATGTGCCAATCTAGCTATGAAATCTAGAAAATTAAGAGCACGAAATCAAACTAATAAAAGAGGATGAAATAGAAAGGTACCTAGAAGAAAGATGTGGTCAAAACAAGCTTCAAAACCCTGAAATTCTATTGTTTGAAGCTCACTAGGACTCATATGCTAGACTGGGTGATTTAGTCTTGGACTATGGTTTCTAGGTAGGAACTGGAATCTCTTAGTGACTGATTTGAATCTTCTAAAAACTAGAAAAAGTGTTGTACCAGGAATCATACACCCAAGGTGGCAATTTAGTCCTAGTATTAGGATTTGGTTGAGACTCTGGTATCCTCTAGTGATATTTTGTAGCTCCTCTCCTGCCAGATCTTTAAGTCTGAAAGTTTGAATTTGGGCCTGTAGATGACTTTTTGTAAAGATGACAACCTTGATAACTTCCTTCAATCTTGCAATTTTGTCTTCAAAGGATTTTCCTGCCTAGATCTGTAATCACACATGAAAAGTGAGGAAAATGTTGAACTCTGTTAATGGATAGGGGTTTGCCTTGGTCAAACCCTGTTTTGGTAATCAAACCTTGATGAGAAGTGAAACATGAATTAAATGAAACATGAAACATAAGATGAAACAATAGAACCTTGTTTGGAACTTTGTAGATCTACAAACAAGCATGAAGTAGCCTCAATGGATGTATCTATCTTGATCAAGATTCTTGATGAAAGAGAATGCCTTTGAATACTTGAATTGACTTGAACAATACATCACAACATTAGCTCAAAACCACATGCATGATACACCAAGCCTTTAACATGATAATGGATCTTGAATTGTTGCAATAATCTTCTATAAATCTTCCCTTGAGTTCCTAAGAAACACTAGTAGAATTTGGCAAATAAATGACTAGGTGACTAAAAAATTTAGTCACAACAACTAAAAATGACTAAATTTTACTCATTTTTTGCAACTCGTCTATAAATGAGTAAATAAATGACTAATTTGGTCATTGACTAAAAAATCATTTAGTCATAGAAATAAAAAAATGACTAAATAGTTAGTCATCAAATCCAAATTAGACAAAAAATTTGAAAAATAATTTGGCCAAATATTGGTGTGATGTATTCATGCGCATGATGTATTGGCACAATTATTCACGTTCATTACATATTCATTTGTCTCATTCATTGCAAATTCATTTGTCTCGCTTGACTCACTTCATTTGTTAGCCTGGCCTAAGGCATTTTGATTAGTTATAATAGCTACTTGCATGGGTGATAAGGATTTGGAGAGGACCTGGAGACTTCTGAAAAGGCAGGAAAGGGAAAGGAATTCAAAGTTTGTTACAACAAATTTGAATTCGTCAAGGCCCTCTGTAGCAAAATTAGATTTAGGGATTCCCTCTATAGCGAATTCAGAGGTAATTCAAAACCCTCATTTCATTAAACACAAATTTGAAATGCTCATTACAATCTACTGCTCTTAATAATGTTCTATTGCTCTTAATAATGTTCTTTTACAATCTTTCCACTGTTCTGCTTCATAATGTGTTCAAGCTAAATATAATAAAATTTGGGTGTGAGTGCCAAAATAGAATTTCCTCAAACAATTTTGATACATTTTCATTGCAAGCGCAAATTGTCCTTGTGCAAAGTAAACATGTCCTAGATTAACCCACACATCAGGCATCTAAAAAAATATGTTTCCTACAGCAGCTTCTTGTACATGTGTAAAGATTTCCTTTGCAATATCAAATTGACCCCTTTCAGCTAGCACAATGGTTGCCCCATTTGCAGCATAAACATTTACTGGTCTCTGTGCCAACACTTTACAATGGCTTCCCCATTTGCAGCATAACCATTTTCACTGCAAGCGCAAACTGTCCTCATGCAAAGTAAACATGTGCTAGATTTACCCACACATCAGGCATCTAAACAAAGATATTTCCTATAGCAGCTTCTTGTACCTATGTAAAAATTTCCTTTGCAATATCAAATTGACCCCTTTCAGCTAGCATAATGGTTGGGCCCCATTTGCAACATAAACATTTCTTGGTCTTTGTGCCAACACTTAAGTGACCCCTTTTATGACATTAAGATCCTCTTGAGTTATTATTATACTCCTATTTTTTAAGAGAAAAATCCCCAAGGCCCATGGGAAATGAACAATGAGCATTTGAGTTTCAACTTGGTTTCATTTCGAAAAGGGGGCATTACATTGTACAAGATTTGTTTAATAGCAAAATAATTTAATCCACCTATTTGGGATTGTAAAATAAAAATAGATGAATTAATCTATTTTCAATTATAGGTTCTTTTAATCTAGAATCTGATAGAAAGATAAAGCATAATACATTGAAGGACATAGAAAAATGTTCTAAAATAAAGACTAAAATAGGTTGCCCATAAAAAACAAGAGAGAGGAAAAATGAAAAGATAACTTACTAATTATTCATTTGAGGTTTTTGATAAGATCTCATTTAACTATTTCAAATGGATTTGGAAGGGACAAAGCATATTTGATTGACTAAAATTTTGAGGTAGCTTATCCATCGTCATTGTATGCATCATCTTCTGTTGGAATTTGTTTCTACAATGCACCAAGCCTAGAATTGATTGGGGATGCACTTAAGGTGGATAAAAACTCATCAAATGCTTTATGTATGCTTTATGTATGCTTGGAAAAATAATTCATTTAGTAAAGTTTCAAGTTATAAATACAAAAAAATACCATATTAAAAGTTGCATTATACTTAACCTCATTTTTAAAAATATAATCAACACCTAAATTATAAATTTCAATATTTTTTAAAAACACAAACATAAAGTGCATTGGAAAATTTGCATTTTATTAGTTAAATACATCATTAAAAAATTTAAAAATATATGTCACTTTAATTATGTGCACAAAAATGGGGACCAAAGAAGTTCAAAATAGGCCACTTTTTCCTAAAATCAATGAAAATTTATTTTAGATGATAAATTCAAGACATTCATGCTCAAAATTTGAAGATATGATAAACATAAGATTATTGGTTCTTAAACTTTAGTTTCTAAAAAAATATTTTTAATAATGAAGATTAAGCAAGTCAAATAGGGGGGTGTACACAAAATGGTCATTTTTCTTTTTAAGAAAAATATGACATAGTGTTAGGCATGCTCCCTCTAAAATATTCACTTTTTTAAGTAATTCATAAATCCTTTTAGTAGAAATCATGCTAACATCACATAGTTCATATAATATTTTTTATATCGTAAATTTTACACATCTTTAAAAATAGAAAATTGAACATATGCTTCCCTCATAATTTTGAGAAAACTAAATTGATTTTTTCTTTTAATGTGTATAAGATAGAGTTTAGAATGAAAAATTTAATTTGTTTCAAATCTGGATGAGTGGATTGAAAATGATATCCAATAATATTATACATAGATTTTGAACAAAAATGAAGACACTAGTAACAAAAATAGAAGATCCAAACCTTAATATATTTGAATTATAGAAAAAATTACATAGCTAGAAAAGTAAGAAAGAGTTATATTATTGTGATATTCTTTGAGAATAATATCTTAAAATGTGTGAACAAAATAGAGAAAATGCTTGATATTTTCTTGTTTTTCATGTTTTATGTAAAACATATATTTTGGCACCTAACATGCATGCCAAATCTTTTGGCTTATATATTTAAGGCAAATCCAAGTCTAAGAGTTGGATTCCAAATTAAATTTAAAGGAATGTGTGCATATTATGACATGCATGTATTATAACATGAAAACATTATAAATTTGATGAATAGTTCATATGCACCAAGCCTTTTGTGTTTGTTTTAAGGGAAAAATAACTTGAGCACATTATTAAACACTAGTGTTATAATGTGATCATGCTATAATGTAGGAATTTTATATTGAAATCTCATTGTGGCTCAAGATTTTTGAGCCATCTCAATCCATAATGGTAGCATGCTATAATCTGAGAGCATTATAATGCTTTTGTCTTATACCATATTTTACTTCAAAATATTTTTTGCCACTTTTTCGCCCCTACTAAAGCACTCTATAACATGCTTATGTTATGTCAAATTTTAGTTCAAATTTTTTGCCACTTTTTGCTCTTCATCTTGGTGTACATACCTTTTTAGTAAATCAAGTTAAAAATTTATATCAATGTTGGCTATTTTCTTTATAAAAATGGGACACAACTTTGAAAGTTCACCTTAATTCAATTAGGGTTTATACATTCAATATCATAATGACATCTTGTCTAAGACCAAATATCTTATAAACTAATTACTTGTTGAGGGTAAATAACACATTTACATTACTATGTTTCATATATCTTTAGTTTTGATCATACATCTTACAAACCTAGATTAAAATATCAAGGTTTACAAAATAATTAGGAAAAACTACCTTTACAAAATTTGATTGTGTTCAACATTACTAATGAGTTTGTAAGTATTCTCATTATTAAACATTCCCATAAATAAATACCTTGATAGAATAGTTGTTAACACTCTCTTATGCCTTCCTCAACATCTACAAAAGATATGATTCGTGAAGATGGGTCCCTTACTAGTTTCCTTCTTATATTTCTTTGAAGCCCGTGCAATAGTTTCAATTCTAATTTATAATGAAATCCCTTTTATCCCATTAGAGATATTTTGTAATACAAAAGAAGGGTTCTTGATAATTACAATCCTTACAACAAAGATAAACACAACCTTGGGTTCTTATAAACATACTAAGGTTATGGACTCTAGACAATAGATATAGCAACTTGATAATTTAGAGAAAGTGAATTATAATTTTTTCTAGGACAAACAAGATCATATAAATACTATTTTCTAAGGATTTGATGCAATGTTAATTGAAATTTTAATTTGACTTAGACATATAAAAGTTTGGAATGGACTTACCTGAGATTTTTGATACTTACTTTAAAGCATACACCTTTGGCACATACCTTGAAACATCTCTAGATAAAATAGCTACTTAAGGATAAAATATTTGACATATGCACTCTTTAGGATAGTTTGATTTCTTGATTTGGTTCATTTTTAGATATTTTTCTCACTCAATCAATTTGCACTTATAGAGTTATTAATATGATGATTGAAAGCATGCAAAGAGATTCAAGGCTATCTCTCTATTGAATTTGATATAAAAAGAATATGTATGCAACATGGAATACCAAAGTAATTTAACAATGGTTTGTTGGACTATTCCTACAAAAGTCATTGAAGGTGTTAAGTTCTTTGAATCTTGATATTCAATCAATGACTAGTGTTTTTTTTGGAACATCCTTTGGATCTAATGGTGAATGCACAATGATTATTGTAAATGAACAAGGATTTTTATTTTTTTCTGACTAGGATCAAATTAGCTACTAGCCAATCATTTTGGTTTAATCAAGCTTCTTTTAACAACATATACCTTGCATAGTCTTTATTTGATGACATATCAACTAATACCAATGATTGTGTTGTCTTGTCATTTTCTATATAAGGCATCTATAGTGCCATTTGTTTAACTACCTTAAATAATGGGAAGTGGCAATTGTGTTGAATGCATACTAAGCCTTTTTAGGTCCACAAATTACATAAACCATAACTTAGTGTAAAATAGTGACTAACACATAATGGGATCTACACAAATCATTCCTAATATTCTTATGGGTTTTCATAATTT
Organism: Sequoia sempervirens; assembly: GCA_007258455.2. Classification (NCBI taxonomy): domain Eukaryota; kingdom Viridiplantae; phylum Streptophyta; class Pinopsida; order Cupressales; family Cupressaceae; genus Sequoia; species Sequoia sempervirens. The sequence continues at coordinate 24,991 of VDFB02057153.1, forward strand.
ATAAAGACACTAGCCACCAATTGTTCAAAATCAATCAATCACACATACTTATCCATTAAATAATTTATACGTACTAAGTGTTTTAGGTTTCAAGTTTGAAAAAATCCAAGATGACTGTTGTCCTTTACCTAAGGAGATGCACTAGCAAACTATAATAGGTAATCTAAGTGAAAAATATAGTTAGCTCACAAGGTAAAACAATGTTTAAAATTGTAAGCTTAATTTTTAGTGGAGTCGTAATGGGTCTCAAGTTTCTATATGTGCTCCATTAGTTTAAAAGCAAGGATGGTTTGGTCTTATTAGGTCATTTCTTGATTCAAGGTTGTTAATACTAAACATTTAAAAGGGATAGACATATTTAAAAATAATTTGCTATTTAAGATAGAACTATAGTAAAACATTATGTTTACCAAAAATAGTGATGACCCCTAATTAATAACCTCCACATTGATACATAAAAGGGACCAATTTTATCATTTATTACAATTAATCTCATTCGTTCTACATAGGCGTTTCCATGTAAGGTGGTAAAAAATTACAATCACAATTAATTTTCAATAACGAGGTGTGATAACTAATTAATTTCATGCAGTCATTTAAATAAAGCTTTATTATTATAAATACACACCCAAAACATTTCCCTGCACTCTTAATGTTGAAATTGTGCTTCGATCCCAAAGTACATGCTCACATTTACATATGAACATGAAAACCCAAAACAACATTTGTTTTCTAATTAAAGAATCACATAACCAATATTTATCATGCTACACGCAATGGTGCAACAATGCACACTTGTGGACATTGCACATGCAACATTATGAAGAGGACATTGCACAAATTGAAGGAATGAAAACAATAAATAGGTGTTGAAAAATCATTCCACACACACTATGATGATGAAAGTAACCTAATTTCTATATGGAACTTCCATACAAGATGCCTCAAGAGATGGTCTCCACAAGATATGAACCCCCTCAAGGCTCCTAGGTGATAGGGAAATGGTCACCTTCCAAGGCATGACCTAAAACCTACATCTAGAAGTAAGCCCTAACCACACTAAAACTATAAAGTGAAACATAAAAAACATTTGATTAATTATGTAAATGATATTTAAATGTAATTACATGTGACTAAGATGCCATTTAAAATTCACAATGCATTTTTTATTATTATAGAACTAAACCAACAAGATAAGCTTACAAAATAACTTGTAGAAATTTCCACATGGGAAACAGAATGGAAGATAACCCACATTAGAGTCTTTAAAATTTGGTATGAACCCCCACTCTAGCTGAAAAGCAAAAGAAACTTGATCTAAACAGTCGTAATAACAAAGGAAAAGACATTTGCTTGCTCATACCGTTAAGAATTGAGCAGAAACAACCATTCATGAAACCAAAGAGCCAACGCATTCATTTAACAGACATCAACAGGTTTATTTCAGAATGAAGTTAAACACCACAAAGAAAGTCATCCGGCCACGTACAGATTTCTAGAGCAAAAAAAAAAAAAAAACTCACTGAAACCATGGCCGGTGACTTACCCCAAGATTCTGTAGTCTGCACACTTTGCATCATTCTGTCGACATGCCAATAAGAATAAATGGGCAGAATTGAACCGCCCTGCTCTGCAACTCCAGTTACCCTCCTTACACGTCTGCCCACTCTCCAATTGCCCCACCACACATATTAATGTCCTCCCTTAACTCTACCTAAAGGCCACCCTTTCATTAACTCTTCTGCCTCCCCTACCTCTCCAAGGGTTGTTATTAGGTGAAAGTAAATGGCAGGTTGGTGCATAGTTAGATCAGTCCATACAACTCAATGACCATCATAAAGGTTGTGAAGCTTTATTTTTGTACTTTTAAATTTATAGTCATTATTTAGGACAATAAGGGAAAGGATTCAGTAGTTGAGCATGTTTCAATAGTTATTAGAACATTTGTTGATTTAATGTCCAATAGTTATGACTTTATAGTTGTGAGTGTTGATGATAACTACCAATAATTGAATAATATGTATTCCTTAGATCTAAAAAGAAACAAATTGTGTGATACCACATCAACGTACCAATAAAACATGATTTAGTGCACAAGTATAGGTCTCACTTTTTTTTTGGATCTTTTTGGACACCTGACAAAAAGCATGTTGATGTGGCGTCATATTTGATGATGTGACCTTGAAACCTTAGTTATAAGTAGGGGTGTAGCCAAGCAAGTTGCTGTAAAAAAATGGGAATTTTAAAAAAAAATCATGTAGGATTTTGAGAAGCAAAGTGAGAGTAAAATTTGATTTGAATTTTCTAACACCAATGTTAGTCACAATTGCATAAATTTCAATGCTGAAAACATGTAATTTTTCTAATCAACCCTTTTTTTAAACATGAATATTAATATCTTAATAACATTAATATTAATATTTCCCCTTAATATTAAATTTTACTTGCCAATGTTATTAAACCTACGTTTCTCTTACTAATAGTATTAATATTAATATTATTTTTAATAATATCTAATATTAATATTATATTTATTGTTACTACCTACAACTACTGTTGTTTAATTATAATATTAACATCTAAAATTGATATCCAATGTTGATCCTAGCAGGGAGAAATAAAATAATAATAATGAAGGTATTATCATGGATGTTAAGTATTCAATTAATTCTCTCCTTATTAATATTGAGATTTAATCATGGGTTATATGATAATGTTATTAATTTCTACATGTTCTCCATTGTTAAACAATTAATTTTATTATTGCTATTATTCTAATGACTAGATAATAATAACTTTTCAATGACATAATCAGTAATGAATCAACAACATCATTTTGGGGTGATGATCAAATGAAAGTATTATTACTAAATGACAGATGTTAAGTAAATACAGTCACTATCACTAATGCTACCAAAGTTTAAACGGAAGAATGAATGAATGAAGGGATTTTAATAACGTTCAGTCTAAGGGACCAAGAAAAACACCACAGTATTTTATCCTTAAGAATTATTGTTTCATAGAACAATAATAATATTATTCTTACATTAAATTGATGATCAATTAATGGTAGCTTTAATGTCCACCTATAAGTAGACGTACTGTCTATGCAGCTAGCAGGATGCACATTTGACTGTATATATTCATTTTGAATTTTCAATTAATTAATAAATACAATCAAACGCACATTCTGCAAACTACATAGATGGGACCTCGAAACTGCTCATTGTATTCTTATTTGGTGGAAAAATACGTCCAACAGATTTGACAGTCCACATTTTCCTCGTTGCAGATTATTCATACCAGTTAGTTGAAAGCTTTTACTAAAGTTAGTGATGGTGAGCAGAGTAATTTATTCTTACAAATTTTCCATGGAATCTGGTGTTTGGATTCACTTGAATTATTAAGGGTGTTTGTCTATGATTACGTTGAAGTCCACTAGCTGAAAATTTCTACAGTTTAAAGTAGAAACTATGAACATCATTGTGCTTTCCTTTTAAGTAAGAGGTGAGATCATCCTTATATTTTCTTCTCTTTAATTTTTTTCTCCTGTACATTGGCCCGCTGTATTGCCCCCAGAATTCCATTATGTTATGGAGTGCACTCCATCTAAAGTTACTGAAAGCTCCACAGATTAATTTATTCGAGTAGGTAACTCTGAGCTCCTCAAGGAAATGGAAGAAGGTACTAACTATTTAAATAGTCAATGGTAATTTTCTATTTTATTTATTATTAAAGTGATAAATAATTATTTAACTTTTATTTGTTAAATCTTAAAAGGATACTTTTAATGTACCTGCCATAATATAATAAAGTTAAAATATTTATATCTAAATGAAAGAAAACAGAATTACTTTATAAAATAAGATATTATCAAAATTTGTTTCCTAAAAGAAGTTAAAACCTTAAATTACTAAGTACAACTTTACCATTGTACCTTCACCAGATTACCTACTTTGCAATATAGTTCCCCTAATATAATAGAATTAAAAATGTTTCTTTTCAAATTTTTGTAAGTTCTAATTTATAAGATAAATTATTAGAAAAATGAAACTCCAGATTAGTAAATAAAAGTCCACCGTTACATCTTTCCCAGGATACCATCTTCCCCAGTATACTTCAATTACGTCACAAAATTAAAAATTGATTGTTTTCAAATTTTTAAAGAAAGTATATAAAATAACTTAATATCAAGTTTGCCTAAAAGTAAACAGACAGTGAGCATTAAAGTCTGTTCCTGTGAGAATAAATGCAGTGCAAGCTGAATCTTCATTGTTGTGAGAAATTGCAGAAATTTGGGATTGGTAGAGTTCTGTACTGAATTTATAAATCGTAAGTTCAATGGCCGAGGAAGGGGTGGAAAGATCAGGTGGGCAGTTGGAGGTAGTCCATGGGACTCCCACTGAGGAGCACCAAGTTGTGGATTCTACAGCTACTCATGAGGTCTGTTGCTTCCATTCAATTGGACTGAATTCCTTATTCTTTTGCAGAACAACATTTATTTATTCAAAAATGTGGAGTAGCGGAACTAGAATATGCCTGCATTGCCTGCATTTGGCTTCTAGTTATATTAAACATTATAAATTTTTCAGAAACTTAAAAGCTTCTGAAAAGAATATTGAAAATGGTTAAGGATTCGGCACTTAGTTCCATAAACTGATGGTCTCGTAGACGTCAGCAAAAATCATTCATTCTAACATTACAATATTTGTGTGTCTGTCCCCTGATATAATGTGAAAATCATCTTACAGGAAAGTGTGTGGAAGAAGTTCATAAAGTACATTGGGCCAGGTTTTCTTGTGTCCATAGCCTACTTGGATCCTGCCAACTGTCAGTAGCCTTTTTCTCCCTTAGAAAAGTAACTATTTTGTAATTTTGTGTGCATATCACTACTAAATTCTTTGTTGGCTTGCTTCTGTTGTGTTCCTCAGTGGAATCGGATTTAGAGGCAGGTGCAAAGTACCAGTATGAGGTATATTGCGATCATCATAGATTTGCCACACTGACAAAAACATTTACAGGTTTTCCTGCTGAGATTTGGTATAATAATTGGGTAAATTGTACACTATTCTTGCAGCTTGTTTGGGTCATTCTCTTGGCCTGCAGTTTCGCATTGGTTATTCAGTCTCGAGCAGCCAATTTGGGAGTAGCCACAGGTTAGTTTTGTAGAATCCATGGAACAAAATCTCCCCATAATTTTAGTAAATAAATAATTCGGCATTAGTAAGAAATGTTTCTGAATTTGATAGTGTTTATATTTGGGATCAAATTTTATGATCTATTTTCATGATCTATTGCACGCTATGTTTCGAATCAAATTCCATGATCTATCATTACAAATAGATGAGAAAAAATAATAATAATAATTTGGTGATTTGTGTTACAGGCAAGCACCTTGCAGAACACTGCAGAACAGAGTATCCTAAAAAACTAAATTACATACTATGGCTGCTGGCAGAAGTGGCGGTGATTGCATCCGACATACCTGAAGGTTTGCCACTACACATCTACGTATAAATGTTGTGGGTATTCCTGAATAAGTCAATAGAAATAGAATGGCATTATATAGTTCCTGCCCCTTTTTTATGTTGGGCTTGGTCTCCACATAAACAGGGGTATACAGTTATAATTTGTTAGTAGAGGTAGTAAGTTTTATTCAATAAATTTTTAAAATATAAAAATATTATAAATTATATATCTATAAAATACAATTGATAATTATTTAAAAATAAATTTTCGTTTAATTATAAATTTTATTGTCATAAATATTATCATAATTAAGTACAATTTAAATTTTGTTAAATAAAATAAAATCAGATTTTCAATAAATATAAATATTAATAATATTAAAGAAATGATTATCAATATTAAAGAAGGCTTATAAAGTCATATAAATAAGATCATATTTCTAATCCACTAAGTGTGGCCATTATCTTGGGGAAATAAAAATATCACCTCCACCACATTTCCTTTATGATTGGTGTATCAATATTAAATAATTTAACAGTCAAAATTAACTTCTAAAATGTTGAAGAATATATTTAAATAGAGTGATTTTTAATTCCATTTACTTATTTCACTTGACTAATTTTTATTTTTTTTCATTCTCTCTTGCTCCATATCAGTAATTGGAACAGCTTTTGCATTATATTTGCTGTTCCATATACCTATATGGGGCGGGGTTCTTATAACTGGACTTAGTACTCTCCTCCTCCTCGGATTGCAGAGATATGGGGTAATACTTTTCAATCCTTAAAAGTGTCTTTCCTCATATATATGGCTTCAGGTAAATTCGTCAATAAATTTACCTCCAATAATTCACCGCCAACAAAGTGTCTTTCCTCGAAATGAATTTATCATGGTGATGAATTGTTGGAAGTGAATTTATTGAGGGTGAATTGTTCGCAGTGAATTTTCCTAGAGACCATATATATATAAAAAATATTTAACTTATAAATATCAATCTTGTTGTTGATTTGTGTGGCTATTACAGATCAGAAAATTGGAGTCTGTTATAACAGTTCTAATATTTGCAATGGCTGCCTGCTTCTTTGGGGAGCTTGGAAATGCAAAGCCAGACTCCATAGGAGTGTTGAAAGGAATGTTTGTTCCTCAGTTAAAAGGAAATGGTGCAACTGCTCTTGCAATCTCTCTCTTTGGTGCCCTTGTTATGCCGTAAGTCACACTCTATTTTCCCTTGCAAACAAATTTGAAATATTTGCCAAATACCATCTGAATATGGAGTTTTATCTGATGATGCTTAGGCACAACTTATTTCTCCATTCAGCCTTGGTTCTTTCAAGGAAAATACCCACTTCTGTTTCAGGAATCAACGTAAGTAGAATTTATCAATTGAATTGTACAAACAAAAGATGTATTCCCAGTCCCACCAAATTAATCACCCATCTGTGTTGTTGTAATTACAAATGACAGTCAGCATGCAGATATTTTTTCATAGAGAGTGCCTTTGCTCTATTTGTGGCCTTCCTCATCAACGTGGCAGTCCTTGCTGTGAGCGGATCTATTTGCTCCATGCCAAATATATCTTCTCAAGATGCACAGAAATGCAATGACATGAACCTCCAGAACGCCCCTTTTCTTTTAACGGTACGTCTTCTTGCATTATCTCTTCCCAAAATGTCTTTTATAAACAAGAAATCCATATAAATGTTCAGTTAATTTTCTTTGTCCGAAGACTAACCAGAACCAACAACTTAGCCTTGGACAAATTCTAAGACTGAATTTTGAATGAGTTTTTGTTGTACGTTTCAGAATGTATTAGGGAAATGGAGTTCTAAAATATTTGCACTGGCTTTACTTGCGTCGGGACAAAGTTCAACTATTACTGGAACATACGCAGCTCAGTATATAATGCAGGTGAAACCCATTTTTATAATCCTTTGCGTGTTATACTTCACACAAAATGTATACATTGGTAATCTTTAATCTTTAAGAATTTTGAGAGAGAGTTTTGAATGAATAATGCAGGGTTTTCTGGACATGCGTATGACAGCATGGAAGCAGAATTTTTTAACACGGAGCATCGCAATTGTTCCAAGTCTTGCAGTGGCTATCATTAGTGGCAGTTCTGGTGCAGGACAACTAATTATCATTTGCTCGGTATGTTTCCAGTGGCATCAGGCAAATTCATCACCAATAATTCATCACCAATAACTCATCACCATGATAAATTCATCTCGTGGAAAATTAACTGTCATGAATTGTTGGTGGATTGTTGGCGGTGAATATTTCACGAGATAAAGTTGTCGTGATGAATTGTTGGAGGTGAATTTGTTGACAGTGAATTGTTGGGAGTGAATTTTCTTAGGGCAGCTTTCAGTAAATCATCAAAATATTAAATAAATCAATCTCTAAGCTGGTTTTCATCTATCAAATTATACAATTGCTAATTATTAAGATATTCACGTTTTACATAAACTCTTCAATTTAACTTGGGTTTCATATATATTTCTATTTCTATTTCTATTGTTTAATTTTGGATGATATTTTTTATATGGCATTCTTATTTATATTTTCACATGGCTTGTGTAGATGATCTTATCATTTGAGCTGCCATTTGCTTTGATTCCTTTGTTGAAGTTCACTAGCAGTAATATAAAGATGGGCCCTCATAAGAATTCGATTATAGTAAGTAGCAATATCTCTTGAAAAGCATAATTAAATTTTTATTTTTATATAACTTATTAACTTTTAAAAGTTTGTCTTTGTTGTAGGTTACAATTTTTGCTTGGCTCGTTGGAACAGCTCTCATAGCCATAAACATGTATTACCTCAGTGTGGGATTCCTAGCTTCACTAATTCACAACCATCTTCCAAAGGTGGCATCAGTATTCATAGACTTACTGGTTTTCCCACTTATGTTAGCTTATGTGGTTGGAATTATGTTCTTAGTTATCCGAACAAACAAAGAAATTACTTATATAGAACTAGCAGAGCAAAAAAAGGAAGTACAAATCAAAATTATAGAGTAAAGTTTTCTCTATGAAATTTCCTTGATGAAGTTGTCATTAATATGTAACTTATGTTTGGGAATATACCCAATATAAGCCCCAAGTTTGTGTTACTATTTCTAGGTCTTCTATCAATAATTTCAAGTATGTAATCTACAAATATATTAAGGTAAGGTTGAGATTTTTCTATAATAAATGTAATTTAGTTATTATAGTCTTGAAAGAAGGAAGATTTTATTCATGTGATATCCATGATCAAGACTCAAAATAATGTATCATAAATGAATATGTTTCAAATTGATCATTGGAAAAATCGTATTATATATTTAAAAATGTCCTTCAATCAAAATATTTAAGCAAAGTTGGTCGAATTCTTTTCAACTTATTCTTATAGATCAATAAGAATAAAATTGGATGATTACATTTGTAATGGAAATAAAATAAATCATAAAAAATAAAACCTATATTTCTACTTTAATTAAGATAAAAGATTTAAAAAATTACTCTTATTCATCTAATATGAGAGAAGGAAAATAAAATATTTCTCTATTATAATCCTAGGATACAAAATGATTAAGAAATCATCAAATAAATAATTCATGATTAATCTAATATGATAAATTATTTGGAGTAAAGTGTTGATACAAATGCAACAATTCAACAAGTAAATAAAAGGTACTTACATGAAAATTCAATTTAAATATGATGTGACATATGGTTAGAAATGATTTGTTGATATACAAGAAAATCATGACTAATCAAGTAGTGCTAGCAGGCAAGAGTTTTCCATAGCCCATGAAGATTAAATTTTCTAGCTTTTAGATTTAACTATGTTTATTTTTTGCATCAACATTTTAAATCACACTCAGTGATATAAGCGTATTTATTTTTTAAATTCATTGGTTATCATGATTGATCACTTTTATGACTACAAAATTAATATGTTCAAATTATGGATCTAAGACCATTTATTTACCAATTGGCAATGTGATAAAGCTATGAATAAGATTATAAAATAATGCAAATCACACTTTTGTTGTTACCCATGTTATACCTAGTTTAAAAGAATATTATTATGTTGGTACATTGATTCATTTTGATGACATTTATAGGTGTGAGACTTCATGACATTTACATTATATGATATTTTTATTATATAATTTTAGATTCTTCACGTGCACTATTTCCATATGATGCTATGCAACGTTAGCAATAAATATATGATGTAGTATCTTGAATCATGAGTTGTGATATGCCATATCATAATTGAGGATTATTACAAACTTATTTGAATGTGTATATGTATGACATAAATAGTTTACTACATAGAAATGAGAATCGATTACTATGACATGATAAATGTTATTTAGATAGATTATATGCATTATTAGAATAATATAGATGTGTTTTGTATTGTATGTATGTGAATTTACTTTTATCTTTAATTATTGTTTCTTCAACAATTATTATTATAATATCATGTAGTTTCATATATGTAGTGAGTGTACAAAAAAGATGTATAAGCTAACATGAACTAAGTTAGAAAGTACTTAATTGATTCATGGGATTATTAAAATGTATTTATATGTAAACCAATATTACTATAATACCCAAGTCATGTAAGACCTAGACAACCTTGTGCACACTTGGAAAAATCATGCTACATAGTTGTCAATACTTTATTCTCACCACCTTGATCGTTTCTAGGAGTAATCCTAATGTAAGGGGAGAGGAGGTAAGTCCCATTTTTGTTGTTACCCTTGTTGCATGTCATGCCCAAAAAAAATCACTAAGAAAACACGCATAATTTTTTTTGGAAACATTAATCTAACCATCAT
>VDFB02057155.1:0-49269 GCA_007258455.2 Sequoia sempervirens
TATTGTGAAACTCACTTGTATGTAGCGATCAAGTGTGTGAACCAGCGAAGTGGCGAATTCTTCGCCACTGATATTTGGGTAAGTATTATTGAAGTAGGCCATAATATCGTTGCCTCCACTGGAAATGCAATATAAAGAATTTCTCAGGTACGACTTCTTACGTACACGACGAGAGAATTCTTCGAATTTCGATATCTGATCACTCAATTTAACAGCTTTCTGCAACGGTTTACGTTTGTTGAATTGGAAGTCAGGAGACTTTTTGGAAAGCACTTAAATATTTACTTATAAGTTACATCGTTGTGCATTTGGAAAATAAAGAATTCTGAAGACATTTTTCTTACCCAAAAAAAATTCTTGTTCATAGTTAAAAATAATTTTAAAAAAAGATTATAGTAGTTTGATTGAAGAAAATAATTTTAAAAAAAGATTATAGTAGTTTGATTGAAGACATTTTATAATGTTAGTTTGTAGATTTTTGGATTAGACTATGTGATCATTTTTTATTATCATTTCTTAGTACATTCCATGGGTTATTATTAGTATAAATAAAAAAAGTGTGATCCAAATGAAATTTGCATAGTCTATAATGTTAGCTTGCAAATTGTGGATTAGATTTTTCTTCATTATTTCGTAGCAAATTTCATGATCTATTAACAGGATGATTAAGCATAAGAAGAAAATTAGATCATAGAATGTGAATCAAACTTCGATTAGCCAATAATAATTTGATTGTCATTCGTTAAGTTATTTTCCCTTTCTTCTCAAATTTATTGAACTTTCAGTGGATACCTAGGATTTTCCTTTCTTCTCACACTTGTTGAGTTTTTCATGGATCAGATAGGAGTCAAACCTAGTACCTTCCATTTGCTACTACAGTATTCTACCAACAAAACTACTGGCTCCTATAGAACCAGTCCATTCTTTATTCAAATCTGGTTTACTTCTAACACTCCCCTTAAGTCACATTAGGTGTTTGGGGCTCCTAACTTGATCTGACTTTAATACCATGTTGAATTTTCATGGACCATCTAAGGCTCAATGCTTGGATACCATGTTGAAATTTTCATGAACCAACTAAGACTCAACCCTAACACCTTCCATTTGATATAAAAGTACTCTACCAACTGAACTACTGACTCTTATAAGACCCTATCTTCAATTTAGATATGGTTTATTTCCAACAAAATTAACTAAACGGTTTCGAATTAAAGTTGCACGCATAAAATTGAAAAGACAAACCGTTAAACAAAGAACACACCTTATCAGCGCCTGTTAAATCCAGCAATCCACTCCCCCCTGATGCAAAATTAGCCCCATGGGAAAAACTTCCCTGCTGATGATACCGAGCTAAGAAAGGGCGCTCACGATACGGAGGAATGAGAGGGAGCTCCAAGTGAGTAGCTGCAACCAAAAATGCATCCCTTACTAATATTAACCCACTGACTAATTGTAAAGCATTGTTAGATCGTACCCAGCTCTGTATGATCAGACTTTCTAACATTTGTAGTACGGGTGAAAGAAGTTGAATAGATGTGGTAACATTCATTCATGCTCACCTATGAAATCAAAAACAGTGAGGCCATTTGTGAAGCGGCCCGTTGGGCTGGAGAAGGAGGAGACCCCATATGGTGTAAAGTCGGCCCGAGCGGTACAGTTTGGAATGAAATTGTTAGTTCCTGCATCTGCTAATGAATCTCCAAACACGAACATTGCTGGTACATGCCAACTCCTTCCTCCTTCAACCACTTCACAAATCAAAGAGCCCATCATCCACCAGATCAACACGCTCTTAGCGACCACTGTTATCTCCATTCTCTCTTAATGTATGGACGCTCGTTGTGTTTCATTGTTGACATTTTTATAGCAAAAGACTGACTACTAACAATATAATAATACAAAAACTACGGGGCAAAGATCTCCCGCCCTTGTTTATTTCGATTGAAGGCCTACGGATTCTGCGATGCGGCGTATTGCCGAATGCCGGAGCAGACAAAAAAAAGCGTTTTTTGTTGTTGTGGGCATTCATGTAATAAAAAGTTGGCTAAAGATTCTGAGAGATTTATGGGACGGGGCATCTGCACTCCAAACTCCCTGGAATGGACACCAAGCCCTTGGAATGAAGCTGCACCTCAAGTGTCTGGAAATTTGAGCATCCATTTTGAGAGCATAGATAGCTGGAAATTTGGACCATCTCGTCTCGTAGAAGTTGTCCAGCTATCTTTGATTGCAACTTCCATGGGCCAAATTATGTGGAGAAAATGGAGATAACGTTGTCTTCAGTTACAGTTGTTGTCATCGTGATTGTCAAAAACATGAAGATCGTGAAAGCATTGATCTTTCATCTTTGTGATAAGGGACGAGAGAAACAAGAGAGTTGATACGCACTAAATTGGCTGCATGAGTGGGGCAGGAGTCTGCCAAACCAAACGATTTTCTCTAATGGTGGGAATTATAAATGCTACACGGGCAGGAGTTTCCCACTTTCTTTTTAATGGTACTGAAAGATACAAATTCCTTGTTTTTTGAAATTTTCGATTGTCGTTTACGTAACGACAAGTATCTAAATGCTATGATTTCTATTAAAAATTGGTACATAGTTTGATTCATATTCATTTCTTAAAACTGATTTTATATTTGAGTTCCCCTCTCTCTCTCTCAAGTTAGATCTATAATTTGTAAAAGTAATCAAGGTCATTTATGTGATTGTAGAAATGGTTTTTAAATTTAAATATAAATTTGGTTTCATTTGTTTTCCTTCCATTTAATCATTATGTGTCAACTTGAAGTGTGAAATATTTTGTTTGTTCTTTTGTAATTGTATTAAAGAACTAATGCTGATCTACTTAAATATTTAGCAAATACATAGAATGATCACCTCTTGCATACATCAAGGAGCTCATCTAATGACATTAGCATTGCATCAGCATTCTAGAGCACTGCTTCTTATCTTTCGTTATTGCTCAAAGCTAATGATTTGACTTCTTTATAAGGTTTGAAACAAGGGAGTAATTATCCCCATATGCAAACTATCAATTGCATGACCAAGTTTTTATGTAAGTTCAAAAGTAGAGGCAAAGAGTATCTAATGCTAAACATTATTATAGATGAAAGATTAGATCCATTAGTATAGTCCATTGATTTAACAATTTCATAGAGAAGATGCACATTTATATAAATGATCAAAGAAAAGGAAACCAAAATTTTCTTGATTCCAATGTATTCATGTAATGTGTCCTAATCTTTTGTTGCACATGGATGGACAAATATAGAAAACTTGATAGAGTTTGTTTTTATATCAAACTAAGGGTTAAGTATCTTATTTTATTTTTACTTCTATATATTTAATGCAATATATTTTCTAGTTTAAGGTCTTATTCCAAGAATATTTATATACCAATGCTCATTTAATTGATTTATCCTTGGAATTGTGTAAATATCTTTTTTTTGTTCCTTACATTCTGGTAAACCTAACTTTCCTACATTACCTATGATTTTGAGCATTAAAGTGTATCCTTCTATTTAATTTGACTTTCTAAATGCATATTATTTTGAAGATCTAATTAATATTTGAATCCACTCTTTATTATCGCATTGCTACATTCTAATTAGGTTTCATATTTAATTTATATCCACCCATCATTTGGATTACACCCTATTGATCCATCATTACTTATGGACTTACATATATCATTAGCATTTGTCTATACATGGTCTATTAATTTTGGTTCTTTTTATTTATTTTATTTCATTAAATACTTCCATCCTAGATTCTCTCAAGACTTTTTATCCTAAGGATGGGGATGTACTCACTATGGATATAGTATTTATCCATGTTTATGATCTTGCATTCTTCATATAATTGGTAATATGTCATCCTTCTCTTTTGGATATCCTCACTTAAACTATTCATGAACTCAACTTTGACACTCCTTTTTTCCATTACTAATGCTAATGTCATGAATAATGATATGTTACCTTTAAGAATTTTTCATCTTTTACTTTGGATCATAATAAAGACACACCAACTATGTCTAATATTTAGGATAAATCTTCCCTTCGTATTGTATTGCATCATGATCTTATCATTTTAAGGGAATAATTATTGAAAGATGACTTTAATGGTTCTATTAATGCATCCCTGCATGCTATGTCATTTGCTATGTCATTTTTTCTTGTTAATTACTAGTGCATAGACGATAATACCTTATTTATAATTACCATAATTGATAGAGAATTATATTTTTTTGAATCCATTTTCTTTTATATCACTCATTTATGATTTTCACACATGATTTTATAACATAATTTTCTTGTCTTCCAATATCTAAAGATAGCTTGCATTATTTTAGTACTTGAATATAAAAATATATTTTGGTTCATATTCATCATCTTCCTTGGATTTGTATTTGGAAAACATTATTTATACTTTTAGAGAACCAAAAGTTCTTATTTAGTGAAAATATAACTTCCCCAAGCTCCACTTATCTTTCAAATAAATCCATTTCAAATTTATCATGTAGTGAATCATATTCACCAAAAACTACCTAGGAATCAAAAAGATGCTAATCCCACTATTTTACTATTTTTAAGCCCAATCTCCTCTTGTGCCTACTTACTCACAAGGAAATAAAGGAATGTGATATCATGAATCAATTGTAAACCACACAACCTAAGATACCATATTAGGATCTAGTATATAATTCACATTTATATAAAAATCATTAAAATATTTTGAGAATATTGACACCCAATCTAATATTCCTCCATAAATATTGACTTCTTTGATTATATCCATTAATTCTCAATTGATGTAGAGCTTCCACCTACCTCATGTTGTTGCTCTAATTAACTCACTATAAATTTAAAATATACACATATGGAACCCTTTAGCCCCAAAGTATGAATCCAAGATAAATTTTAAGTAGTACTTTATGGTTTACGAGTTGGGATGGAAGAAATTATTTGTGAGACAAACTCCATGATCTTGGTTGAACTCTTTTGAATAAAGGGAAGTCTAATGATTGTCCATGAAAGTTGGATTCTCTAGTAGAGAATATTATATGTCCTGCACCTAATTTTGATCCAAAATTTTCATTTGTCCATATTCCTAGTGGATGGAATAAGGTGGTTGAATATTTGGCCAAATGGACTTCTTATAATGATAATTATAATTTCATTGATTGGGGGTCTTTTCCCTTGGCTAAATCCAAGCTTATTCTGCAAGTGATTAATCATGATTAGGCTTAGTTTATTTTTCTTGAATCCTATTGGAAGTGTAATGATACAAGTTTTCTCCCAAAATTATTTAAGCATTTGTAATAGATGTAAATTACTTAATACTAGATTTAAATTAATTTAAATTATAATATTATCAAAATATATATAAATAATCAATGTAAACTATACATGTGATAATTTAGTAAGGACTATAAAGTAAACAAATTAACATAATAAACTAAATAACACAAGTATATGATTTAAAATAGATTAACATAAAAATTATATATATAATATTCCCAATATCTTTTAGCATAAATGGTTTTCAATACTTATTTGAATCAAAGGACTTTGAATGGTCAATATCACCCTAGGAAGATTTTAATGGTCTTGGATCTCATAGCTATGGCACACTCAAGGAGGAATAATTCTTATTCATAACTCAACATGAATAAATTGTTCAATATTAGTGCTCTAGAGCCATACTAAATAGATTAAATACTCATAACAAGTGATCTAGAACCATGCTCAATACAACATACTTCAAATCAATTTATCAACATAACATGCTCTAGAGTAATCGTTCAGCATATGCAATAGTCCTACTGAGACAATCTTGAGTGTAATATGTACCCGAAGTTGGACACAATCTATGTATCCCTTATTCAATGCTCATAGCCCACTAAACCACCTTCTTCATCAATGAGTGATCTTCATGTCCCTTCCAAGTGTCACATAAATTCTTTATATAAGATTTAGGGGGTGACTTTCAAACCATCACACCATTTCACAAAGGTTTCCTTTTAATAATTATTTAAAATAAATACAATTATTTCTCCCCTTTTAAATATTTTACGTAAATATTATTTATTAATATCCATTTTAACCAAGAAGCATAATATCTTTTTTTTTTATCTCCCTCTTTAATTTTAAAGGGTTATTCCATGGAAAATTAGCTTTCTTTCACTTTGGGGTAAAATTCCAGTAACATTTCTCTTCTTTTAAATTATATGTTATCCTTAATAGCTCATGGTAAATCTATAATATAACTCACTAAAACAAGAAAATTAATAAAAAAAGTGTAGATGTAGCACTATCATATTGAATCTATTTTACTTTGAACATCTATAATTTTATTTTATAAATTTTTTATATTTTTCAATAATTTTTTCTACTTTAAATTTAAATTTTCAAGTTCAACAAAAAACTTTCCAATCAATAACATGATCAAAACTATGTATATATTTCTCATGAAACATATCATGAAGGTGTGATTCAAAAGCTCATGCTAGTCTATATGTTCAATCAAGATTCTACATTTCAGTTTTATCTTTTTGTACACTCAAGTAATCCTTTATGTTTAATATGGATGCTTTAATCTTTCACATATAAATTCAATATAAAATTATTAGCATGTGTTCACATAACACTTAGCTAAGGAATGGAATGCATATCCCATACTAAGCAATCACTAATCATTAAGTATCATAGAATCTATATACTCAAAATACATTCCAAGATGATAATCATACATTTTGGACTATATGATTATCCTCTTTTCCTAAATCAAAAACAATGGAATGGAAACAAGTACACTATTATCCTTAAAAATATATATCATTCACATAATCACTCAACAAATATTTGGTTCATTTTTTAATCCAACAAGGATGTAAAGTAAATTATCTTATTACTATTAACAAGTTTATAATACCTAAGTTAATCATAAAAAAAATTAATGTAATGGAAAAACTCATAGGTAATGAACATTAATATAACATTCTGAGGATCATAGTCATGTACAAAACACGTGTGCAAGTTCGTTGGGTTGATCAAGTCCAATAATAAATTATAATAAGTAAAAATATGGTATGAAGGCCTTCAATTCATAGATAACAATTACCACCTACTCAGGTTTGTTCTTTCAAGTAACTAGGTTAATCTATAATGATGGTTTGGTTAGAACAATGATATTCAAAACCATGCAAGAAACCTAAAAATGAAGTACACCATAATAGTCATTAGTGAATATCTCCTCAACTAATATTGTTAAATTGGGTATATAATATAAAATAATAATTTTAAATTTATAATCTAGAAAATGATTGTTAGAGGTTGAATTTCCCCTCATAAAACATGGCATGTCCCCATGTTTAGACCTAAGACAAAATATTTAATTTAATCCTATAAAATTATTTTGCAACAACCAATTCATTCTAACAATAGTGTCATATTATCTCAAGTTTAAAATGTGAAAATGAGTTTAAGAACCATGATTTATGCATTTAGAATACAACCTCTAGGTTAGATTTAGGTAATAAATATACATGTTAATTTTGATAATAGTAAGCACATTATCACTACCTTGTTTAGCCAATTGACCAACTTCACATAGTTAAATCAAAACATGTGTAAAAAACACATATTATTATATTCAATTCTTCATCTAACAAGATTTTTTGTTCATAGATTTCTCCAATTCAAACTATGTAAAATTTTCCTTAATAAGTTATTGGTCAATTTCTTAGGCCCCATTTTAAGTGAAAATCTCAAGAAGATTGAGGCAGAACAGTGTGAGATATACAAAAGTGGAAATAAAATTGTGAGGTATGTTGTTTACAATGTGAATATCACAAGTAGTGCATATTGCTATAGGTATCCTTGGCTTCTTAAGGCAGACAGAGAATGCACGAAAAGAAAAAGGTGAGAGATCTGTAGAGAGTATGCATGGCTTCTTGAGGCGGACAAAGAACACACTAAAAGATGAGGGTACAACATTGTTGGGAAGTGTATTTTTGATATTTTAAGGTAGACAGAGAATGTAGTAAACAGAAAAGGGGAAGTGCAGAAGTGTAACAAATGAGTAGAACCCAAACAAAAGGTAGAAGATTTTAATCAAGGTTTATATCCAAGTGCAGAATAGAGTAGGTGTGAGGCAAAGAACTAAGTTGCAAAGGTTGCAATAGGGAATTGAGTAGCTAAAAATTGTGTTGCAACATTGACCTAAGTTTAATTGAACAAACTATAATAACTTGCATTGTAAATTTGATTGCTAGGTGCCATCAAATATCTAGGTAGGTGCTCAGATTATGGATTTGGTGCTTCCTTGGATTAGGTGCTCCTAAAACCATGGGATTGGTGTCTCCTTAGGTTTGGTTCCCTTAAACTTTGTAATCAAAAGATATTCATTGTGAGGAAGGATTAAGACAATAGATCCTAGCAATTATTCTCACTGTAGTTTTTCCCATCTTGGGTTTTCCACGTATAGTTTGTGTTATAAGTTGTGTTTACCTCTATTCATGTCATGATTTAATCTACACATAAAAGATTAAAATTTTTAAGAGCCAAATTTTAAGTGATCTATTGATTCATTCCCCCCTCTTAGTAGATTGTTGTGTTCTAAAAATTGGCATCAGAGCCTTGGTTCCCTAGGAGAAGCTTAATTAGCTTGGGTAGATCTTGGAAAAGTGAGCACAATGCCCAATCAAGAATGTTCTTCTACAAAAAAGGCACCTAGGTTTGATGGATCAGATTATGCCTTCTCGAGTATTATGATGGAGACATACATGGGATCTTTAGGGTTTGATGTTTGGATGTCTGTTAAGAATGCTTATACACCACTGGCTACAACTCCTACTAATTTTGTAGGAAAGAAGGATTGTGAGAATAATGTAAAGGCAAAGAATTATATTATTTGTGGTTTGTCTAGTTCTGTGTTTGTCAAAGCTATGCATTGTCAAAACTGCACATGATGTCTAGGAGAAGCTAAGAAGCATTTATGAAGGAAATGACAAGGTAAAACTTGAAAAATTGCAGATCCTCAAAGCCACTTGTTTGAAAGTCTCAAAATGAATGAAGAAGAAAATATTGCAGACTATCTTCTCAGAGTTGATGAAATTATGAATTCAATTAGAGGTTTTGGAGAAGTAAAAGATTCAGTCATTGTGCAAAAGGTTTTGAGGTCCATGTCATCTAGATATGACCCCAAAATATCAGCAGTTCAGGAGCAAAAGACATTGAAAAACTTACTCTTGATGAACTACATGGTATATTCACTACCTATGAGATGAGAATAGGAAATGCAGAACCTTCCAAAAGTTTAGTTGCATTCAAGGTTGTAGGGAAGGGTGAAATATCCAAGAAGGATAGAGGGGAGGCATCTACATCCAATCATGAAGAGACTGGTGAGGAAGAAGAAAATTTCATCAGGAGATTAAGAGGCTCCGACAAATATAGAGGTAAGTTACCCTTCAAGTATTTTGACTAAGGTAAAGTAGGTCATTTTGCTACTAATTCCCTTACAATAAGAAGGATAACTCTAAAAAACAAGTAGATGGTAAAATGAAGAAACCCTACTTGCCAAAGAGAAGGAATTTCCAAAAGAAGAGTTTGTACATTCAAGAGGATAGTGATGTATGTAATGTCAATGATAGTTCACAGCATGAACTAGATTGGGCCTTTTTGATGAAAGAAAATGAATTTATTTTTATGCCAGAAAAATAATTTGAAGAACAAAACTGTGTATAAAAATATTGCATTAATTAATAAAAATCCAACACATGTTAATAAGACATTAAATCGAAAAAGCTGTAAAAGAAAAATGAAATAAAGCAAACTATAATCGCAGCTTCTTGAAAACGTCTTATCCTCCTCTAACTTCACCATTTTGTTGCTTCGAATGGCTCTCAAATCAGTAGATAGAGCTCAACAAAATGACAGCGTGAAGAACGAGATAAAAGTAATAATGCATAATATGCTAAATGCAAAAGGCTATGCTAAAATGAAAGATATTGTTGTAAAATTAAAGCTATTATGCATGCAAATGCTAGTGAAAATATGGCTATGTAAATGAGTATACGAAGTGTGCATATGTGAACAATTATGCATAGAGTAACCAAAAGCTTGGATTTGCACCAGAATTTATAGATTTTTTGAATGGATATGATTGGCTGAATTGATCAACGGCTATGATAATTCCCGACAGATCAAATGGTTGAAAATATATGAGATTGAAGAGAAAATAGAAGAAAATGAATAAAGCCAGATTTTTCCATTTTAATGGAAGAGATAAGATGAGGTGATTTAAAAATCATCTTTTTAGAAAAAAAAATGGAAAGATTATGATAAGATAAATAATGAATTATCTAATTCAATTATTTATTTATGAGTGCATGTTGATTTTTCTTAAATAAATAAATATTTAAGATTTTGAGGAAATCAGAAGATTTCATAATTAAACAGAATATCTAATTATGATTTGAAGAAAGCAGAAAATCTTTAATTAAATAAAATATTTAATTAAATTTGAAAGAATGAAATTAATTAAATAAAAGCATTTAATTAATTAGAGGAAATTTTTAAAATAGAAAGAAAAGAGATATTTAAATTTAATTAAAAAGATTTAATTAAATTCAAAAGATGATAATTAACTTAAATAAATAAAATGTATTTATTTAATTTAATCAAGTAGAATGTGGAATAATTAAATAAAATAGATCTATTTAATTATGGTGGGAGAATAAAATGAATGAATACTATAATTAAATTAAATAAATTTAATTACGTATAGAAGACTTTTAGAGGAATTAATTAAATAATAAATATTTAATTAAATGTCAAGGAATAATTAAATATGACCATTTATATATACATTTTGCCCTCTTTGAAGTGATGTGTAACGCTCAAAGAAAATACAGATTTGCCCTGATATGCTTTTGATGTTGCTGCTGATGATGCCCCCTCAGGAGGTAAATCATGGATGAGAGGAAAGTGGTTTAGCTCACAACAGAAAAAAAAAATGTCCATTTTGAAAATAAAGTTACATTTTACCCTTGTTTGACCTTTAAAAGGTAAAGAGATTGAAAAGGACAGACCATTTGCACTTTTGACTGTGGTGAAAACTGTAGCTCTGAGAGTGACAGCGCGACATGGAGATTCCTTATCATCGCCACTGATTCGGGAGATCGCACTGATACCAGAGGCCAGCAGCGTACAGACCACCGGTGAGTCGATCTAACCCCCTGTGCTTTTGAATTTTTCTATTTTAATCATAATTTTTTTTATTTTTCTGCGGATTTAGTTTTTGAAATTACGTTTGTGTGCATATAGTAATGTTTAGGTGCTTTCAAAAAAAATAGGCGCGCATACAGTAGAAACAAACGCGCATAGGGTATAGTTTTTAAATTTCGTAGGAAAACCAGTGTAGTGCATCCCGTAGAAACTAGCGCACATATAGGGAAGATTCAAAAATTTTAGGGATAGAGCTCATATAGGGAAAACAAATGCACATATAGGAAAGCGCGCATACAACAAAAATAGGGGCGCATATGATGAGAAAAGTGGCGCATACGGGAAAACGCGCATTTGGTGCCTGTTTAAGTGCATAGGGTGAAAACAACGGTGCATATGGGTTTTAGCGCATCCTGTAAAAAGAATGGTGCATATGGGAAACTAGGCAGAATTGATGTGCTGATGAAAAGGATGATGTGTATTGCTTCTTTAGTCAATAGATAAGTAAATTGTCATGTCATCATGTTGGTATGGATAGAGATGATAGGAAAATTGAATGATTGATTGATAACTTTTCTTCCTAGGGTAGAAAACAAAGAGTAGATTGATAACTTTGCTTCTTAGGATAGAAAAACAAAGAGTAAAAGAGTGAGACGGCTTTGATAAATTTTCTTTCTGCGATAGAAAACAAATAGTGATTGATTGTAGGATCGATTTGATATAGAGTTGATTTGATTTGCTTTGATATGAGTGATAGGACTGATTATGTGATATGGGTCATTGATATGGGGTCTAACATAGTTCACTGATATAGGTCACTGATAGATCTGAGTCTAATTTGATTTTGTTTGAATATGTGATATGATGCTGATGTATGATTTTTGTGATGAAAAAAAAAAGGAGGTTTTCAAAAACCTCTAGATTAGGGAGCGACATTCAGCAAGATGGGATAGAATCCCTGAGTTGACCCCTGCTGATAGAGCAGTGATTGACACTTGTGGTTTGAGACCCTTGTTGGCGATGTCGCCGATTAGGGTCAACAGAGGATTGTTGACAGCACTAGCAGAGAGATGGCACTCGGAGCACAACACCTTTCAGATGTCGACCGGTGAGGTGACAGTGACTCCTGAGGATGTATATAGGATCCTAGGTATTCCAGTTGTTGGAGCCCTTGTGTATTACGATCACAAGGAGATTGGAGGTACGGATGCTCTGAAGAGAGTATTCGGAGATGCACAGATAGTCGAGTATTGGGTACCATGGGTAGACTTTCACGGATATCCAACTTTGCTAGCAGTGTTGGGTGCTTTTATCGGAGGTCTCCTTTGTCTGGATCATCAGGCAAAGGGGTTGTCAGTGGGCTGGGGTAGGATACTAGAGCAGATGATGTTACAGCCGAGGAGATATGCCTGGGGGAGTTGCATGTTAGCTCATCTTTATCATGATTTGCACCAAGTGGTTTACAGAGGATCTCTTAGTTTGTCTTGCGGGGTTACAATGTTATAGATCTGGGCGTGGGAGAATTTTGCTATGATGAGGCCGGCATGCCCCAGAGTGAGGCCGGTAGGCAGGCCGTATATCTACATGTATTCTGAGTTCCTTACCCAACCCAAGCTGGGCAAAGTAGATTATTGGAGATGACTTATGGATGACATAGATACAGTCATATGGTGGCCATACCTAGATTGTGAGCCATGGGCAATTGATGATATAGAAATTCCCTATGTATGCATTCCACGGTTCTTGATAGTGAGGACTCCCTTCATTTTGGAGAGGTTTTTGGCATTGCGGGTGCAGAGGCAGTTCGAATTTACATAGGGGATGCCGCAGGTGATTGCACATTACGCCTGGAGCAGAGATGAGGCTGGATGGGGGCCGTGTATTGTATACCACGCCACCTATACAGAGTATATGGCATTAGCACCTGAGGTATGGGTGGACAGACGAGACATTGTGGATGCTAGGATGTCCGATGAGTATGCTGCCTATTTCCACATGCATCCCTTTCCATGATTTACCAGTCCTGATGAGACAGCACCAATTTTAAGAGTACCACCACCTGGAGTAGGTGGATAGAAGGATGTGGCCGGCAGTGAGCAGGGAGCAGTTGGAAGAGAGGAGGTGGAGAGCGGAGAGGAGGAGGGCTTAGATGATGATGATGATGGAGATGATGGCGGGGTGGGAGGACATGCACTGGGGAGATCAGGGTTGGATATCCTGAGGGGTGTGCAGATTATGCGATGACCTAGGATAGGGATAGGGAGACAGACGGTGATCTGGATGACATCTTCCTCGCAGTGTGATAGATAGCCACTGCATGCATGCATATCGTGTAGCGCAAGCAGGCTGGCCATGTGAGTCGCCGCTGTCGCTGTATAGGCTTTTATTAGTGCGCCATGCATACGCCTTGCCTGTGCATGTGCACGTGAAGGTGCATGCACCCCGCCTGGACCCATAGTTAGCTTAGGTGACGCCGAGGGATGCATCTAAAGGACGGGCACAGGAGGTTGAGGCGGCCTGACCCATGGGGCATAGTAGAGAGGCACATCGCGAGAGGCCATTATGCAGGGTATGGACATGGGCTGTGGAGGTCAGGCATTATGGTGGTCGTGCACGGTAAGGTAACGTGCCATTGTGTAGAGCCATACCCATGATCCCATGGACTGGAGTGAATACATGACACATACCCAGAGCAGGGGAGTGACAAGGCCACGACAGGACCCAGATGTAGGAACCAGTGGCAGACCACCTCCCTCCGGACCAGCACCATCAGGAGCATCCACCAACTAGACTTTATGATGCATAGTATTTTTGGAGCATGTATATGCCATTTTTTATCATATTTGATGTATTGGACATTGTAGTTTCATTGGACACTTGGACATGTGTATCATTTTTGATGAGTGATGATATGCAGCGGTGATGATTATTTTGATGATGATGTGATGTTCATTTATGATGTGATGATATGATATGCATTGATGTCTATATGTGATGGATTTTGTTATGCATGTAAATGATTTGATGACTAACATGATATGCAGGATGGTTTGATTATGATGTTTTATTATGATTATGATTTGATGATGTGTACTAACGATGTCATGCAGATGAATTGCCTATGATGTGTGTATTTTTAGATTTTTGTAATGCAAATAAAAGAGGAAATATGAATGTTGTGCTTCGGATATGCATTATGATGTGAATGGAAAATTTTATGAGTGAATGGATAAGTGAAATGATAAAATGACAAAATGAAATAGTATGGAATGGAATGTTAAATTATAATGATATGAAATGAAAATGTTAAATGATATAATATGAAATGATAAACAAATATATGATAATGAAATGGAATTGTTAAATGATATGATATGAAATGTTATTGTGAAATGATAATGAAATGAGATGATATGAAATGAAATGATAATGATATAATGAAATGTTAAATGGATATGATAATGAAATGAGATGATATGAAATGAAATGATAATGATATAATGAAATGTTAAATGGATATGATAATGAAATGAGAGGATATGAAATGAAATGATAATGATATAATGAAATGCTTAAATGGATATGATAATGAAATGAGATGATATGAAATGAAATGATAATGATATTGAGGAAATGCTAAATGAATATGATAATGAAATGAGATGATATGAAATGAAATGATAATGATATGAATGATGATGCAATAAGTGGTAATGATAGTGAAATAATGAAAAATGACCATATAATAATAATGAATGGATGGAATGAGTGATAAGTGAATGAAATGAAATGATTATAATGGTAAGAAAACGTCTATGAACCTACCATGAGTGATAATTATAAATGCGATGATTCAAATGATAATGATAATGCAAAATGAAATGAATGAAATAATGGTAATGTGTCGTTAAGAGGATAATAATGAACTGATAGAATGATAAGCAAAAATTGTTAAATGGTAATGATAATGAAGTGATAATGAATGGCTAATGAAATGAAAGAAAAATAATAAATATAATATGGAAAGAAAGTGATATGGAAATGGATAAAATACAAATTGTGAAATGATAAAGAAAAATGAAATGCACCTGGAATGTTGATGAAATGGATGATGCAACCAATATGAAATGATGGAATGCTAATGGATGCAATAATGAAGAAATGAAATGATATGAGATGCACCTAATGAGATGATATTGATACTAAAATGATAATGGGGGCAATGATGAAACGATAATGCTAATGATGATGAAACGAAGATGAAATGCAATAATAATGATACAAATGTTTGCATTGTCCTCCACAAATAGTCCAAAAGATGACAGCCATTGAACCTTCAAAAACTCGTGATGCAAAATCCAATATGCAGTTATGTACAATGACCTAAAATGAAATGCAACTAAATGAAGCCTATCATTTTGTTGAGCCTTTTAGTGAGCCTTCTTAAATCATCATAGAGCGTTTTAAAATGTTGGAAGTATGTACAAGCATCAGAGGGGAAATTAGCACCAATGATGACCTGAGTACAACTTGCATGATTTTTGATATAGCAAGTGAACACAAGCATCTAGGTATAATTGAACCAAGATGACCTGAGCATTTCTTGCGTAAACAGGCAAAGACTAACCATCATCTGATGCAAATTTGGAACTGTCATCAATGATAATCTTTGGAAAATCATGTCTCGCAACATATTTGCAATAGATAAATGATTAACCTCCAGACAATAGACAAAAAAAAAATCATCCTCTTTCCTTGCCACTCTAGTTCAGTACATCATTGAGTGTGCTCCAGAGAAATGATATCGAAAAATTAAACAACCATTATTCGAAAATGAAACACTGTGATTCCAAACATTAATCAGATTAGAGATCATCCAGATATGAGTCATGGTAAGGTACGCAATTGAAAGCCACTGTGATATGGATCAATGTTTGGATGCTTTGGTTTGAGTTGGTTGCTTTGTTTTGCGTGATTGGTTTCGATGTCATTGTCTTACTATTTTGGGAAGATCTGAAAGTTGATTGCCCCCAGTATGCCTAGATTTGTCCTTGGTATCAACACAACTTGTTGAAATGAATATGTACCATGATCAAGCCATGATAAGACATTATCACTCGAGTCAAATGATGATAGCATGGTGCTGGTGCGACCCTAAGATGATGGAAAAGATGCCTGAAAATGAAGGCTAAGGAGCTAAGTGCAGAACATGAACTAATAGATGGAGAGCTACAAATAGCGTCTGTTTGCCAGATTTTCACTATTTGTTTTTATTGCATTTTTCTTGTCAATAGACTGCCTGCTAACAAGTTTTCACCTCTTTTTTTTTAGACCTTTTCCGATTTTTGGATTTTTTCTTTAATTTTCTGATTTTTTATTTTTCGTGACTTTTCCGATTTTTTTGGATTTTTTCAAGACTTTTTTGATGATGATGACCAAATTTTAGACATAATACTTCAGATGCATGCTGTTGATCAGCTCATCAAACAAAGTCCCCTCTCGCATTGATAGCTTGTAGGCCTGAACCATAGACTGCGATAACCACATAAGGACCCAGCCAATTTGGCTCGAACTTTCCTTTCTTCTATTTGTCTTGTTGATTTCGTGGATTCTCTTTCAGAACAAGATCACCCACTTGAAAGGTACGTGGCTTTACTTTGTGGTTGTAGCTGCGAGACATCATTTGTTGATATGCTTTTAGATGATCAGCTGCTCTTTGTCTCTTCTCATCTAGAAGTTCCAGTTCTTGGAGTCGGGAAACTCTGTATTCATCATCCGGGTTGTTGCTTCTAATGAGTTACCCCAGGAGGGAATCAACTCTAAGGAAACATAGCTCATCTACAAACAAGGGCTTAATGAAAGGTTCTCAAGCATGGCCGACACTGTTCTATAGGGGCTCACAGAGTATTGAGTTGAACGTGCCAATCCTTCCCGATGCATCTGCAGTCTTTTTTCAAGATTTTCAAGATAGTTTACTTGAGCCTGCTTTGCCATTCCTCGGATAGTAAGGTATGGAGTATCTATGTTGTATGTGAAATCTTTCACAAAGTTCATCAACATCTTGATTTTTGAATGGTCGTCCATTATCCGTAATAATAGAGTTAGGAATGCCATACCGACAAATGATATAGTTGAGTATGAATGATGATATTTGTTTGCCGGTGACTTTAGTAAGAGGGACTGCCTCAATCCACTTAGTAAAATATTATGTTGCTGTGATGATGAATTTATGACCATTTGAGGAAGAAGGATGAATTTTGCCCACTAGATCTAAACCCCACTGAGAAAATGGCCAGGTTGGTGTGAACGGTTGAAGTTCCTGTGCAGGAGCATGAATGAGATTGCCATGAATCTGACATTTTGAACATGTTTTCACAAAAGTGAATGATTCCCTCTCCATCGTAGGCCAGTAGTAACCCATTCTAATTAATTTTTAGATACTACCCACTTGAATGAGTACCAAGGATGCCACCATGAACTTTTGTAAAGCTTTGTCGACCCTTGTTCAAGACATCTGAGTAAAGTACCATCAAGTGTCTCACGCGATAGCGTGCCGTTGATGAGGGTATAGCGAGCGGAATGGTGGATAAAGTTGCATTTTGTCACGGATAAACCGTGGCAGAGATGTCGTTTTGAGGTAAGCATAAATTTTTTTGTACCAAGCGCAAATTGGATCCTATTAAAATGACAAATGATTTGGCTTTCATACTCATATGTGTAAATGATTGTCCACCGTAACTACAATGATGTTGAGTTTTGTTGTAATAATGATGCGATCAGAGCTATAGAGTGTCACTGTTTATTATCAAGCCTTGGAATTTGTGTAAATTTGATGTCCACAAAGTATTTCTTGAAGTCATCCACCATCTTTTTATAAGGTAATAGTTTTTCATCTTTGGTTTGATAGTCATTATTAATCTGACAAATGACCAACTGTGAGTCACCATACACCTGTAACTCTGTTATTCTCCATTCCAGTGCTATCTTGAGTCCAGTGATTAATGCCTCATATTTAGCTATGTTGTTGGTGCATGAAAACATTAGCCTATATGATCTAGGAATGGTATGCCTTTGAGGGGTGACAAAAAATATGCCTACCCCTGATCCATGTTGAGTGAAAGAACCATCAAATTATAATGCCCATGTTAGTTTAGATTCTGCAGTGAAGACATCAGCATCAAGAAATTCAATGGACAAGGGATGGTCTGCTTGTAGTGGTGCTTCAGCTAGTTGATCAGCGATAACTTGTCCTTTGATTGCTTTATGATCAACATAATGGATATCAAACTCACTCAGAATCATTACCCATTTGGCTAACCTTCTTGTCAATGATGCCTTGCTCAACAAATACTTGAGTTGATCAATCTTTGAAACCAAATTGACTATATGGGTTAGCATGTAATGTCAAAACTTTTGTGAAGCAAAGACTACTACTAGACAAGTCTTCTCAATAGAAGTGTAGCTTAGCTCATGACTTGTTAATGTTCTACTGATGTAGTAGATTGCACGTTCCTTTCCTATAGAGTCTTCTTGTGCTAGCAGTGCCACCAGAGATGTCTCTGTTGCAGCAATGTACAAGATAAGTGGTTTGTCTGGATTTGGTGATACGAGAACCGGTGGAGTCATTAGATATTATTTGAGTTTTTGAAAAGCCAATTCACATTTGTCATCCCACTTGAAATGAACATTTTTATGTAGTAGATGTGTGAATGGTAAACTTTTGTCAGCCAATTGTGCGATGAATCTCTGTATAGATTGAAGTCATCCTTGTAGTGATCTTAACTGAATGATATTTTTGTGTATTTCCATACCTCTTGGAACTTTGTTGGATCTACTTCAATTCCTTTTTCTGAAATAATGTACCCCAAGAGTTTTCCAGACTTGACCCCAAAACACATTTCTTAGGGTTGAGGCGAACTTTGAATTTCTATAATCTTGCAAATATTTTGGACAATAATTCAAGATGTCCTTCTCTGTGTATGATTTTTAGTATGTCATCCACGAATTTTCCACAGAAGACACATGTATCATGTCACAGCATAGCCAGCCTGGTGGTAGCCCTCAAAGATTCTCTTCAAACCGAAGGCGATGTTCCATCAATAAAGTCCCCCATGGACATGTGAAGGTTATTTTCTCACCCTTCAGTAATCTGATTTATATCCAGAAAAACCATCCATTAATGAATAAATGGCATGGCCAGCTGTCAGATCAACTATGGTGTCAATATTTGGTAATGGGAAGTCATCCTTAGGACATGCTTTATTAAGATCTCTAAAATCTATGTATATTCTGACAGTTTTATCTAGTTTGGATACAGGTACAATGTTGGAGATCCATTCTGCATAGTCGACTGGTCTGATGAAGCCCACATCAAGAAGTTTTCTTGACTATTGCATGAGGGTGCATCTTTCTAAGTTTTTGTTTCACTGACTTGGCCCCTAGTTTGATAGACAAGTGATGCATGATAAGATCATGATCAAGACCAGGCATGTTAGCATAAGACCACACAAAATTGACTTGATTTTCTTTTAGAATTCCACAAATCTGTATTTTTTCTATCATAGATGCCAACTATAAAATTTTGGTTTGTCGTAAGTTTTAAGATCGATGCATTTGTAGGCCGCTCAACTGCACAGGTGGACGCCATGGTAGTGTTCGTGAGAGTGTCAGATTCCCATCATCTAGTGCCTCAAAGAGGTTTTCACCATCCATACGCCTTATTTTTATCTTTGTTAAATCTAACACTCCCATTCGCTCACCGGCCAGATCTTTCTTTGTTTTATTTTTGCAAATGATACTGACACTTCCCATCAAAAACTCTATGCTCTAAAAATCGGAAGTGAACAATCATTTGTATCCTCTGGTGGAAAGGAAGTTTACGACAGCTTCATCACTAAGGTATGTTAATAGTTTGGCAAAATCCCAATCAATAAGGTTAGGGAGGAGAAGGTAGAGGGTCATCAGGTTGTGTGAGATCAGCTATGGTTAAGGTCATGACAGAGTGGTCTGTAGGATCCGAGGTATAAGGTGGATCAATGATGGTACTGTCCTCATGATAGTCTTGTTCGTTTAGATCTGATTCAGTATCACTAGAATCATAGTTGACTTGTTCAGATTCTCGTGGTTGGGACCCTAAACCTTGTCCTTCAATTAGAGTTGGGGCATATTGGTGTATTACATCAACCTCTTTGTATCTCCAAACTCATCATTGTAAATGGTGTCCCATTCATATTCAGCAGAGTCTGTGTCAGAATTGTTGTCTAGGAAATTATGAATTGTTGTCAAACATGCTTCTTGTGAATCTAAGGTTTCTTGCAATGCAAAGACAGTGCTATGCAGTTGTTTTTCTTTGGAGTGATTATCATAACCCAATCCAGTTTTCTCTTTTGCAGCAAGTCCGCGGAGGTGAATGGGTTCAACTACTCCTTCCTTCCTTTTTCCAATAGGTCCCTCATCATAACCCATCTTCTGCATGATTAAATATCCTTTTCCATATTTGTCTGTGGGTAATTTGATATTAGAAGTTGTTTCATCTTCATCTTTATAGAGCCAATTTAGAATTTCAGTATCCTCGGGGTTTTTTATGGGAAATTTTTCTTTGATGAACTTCCCATTAAATTTTGTAATTGGTTCTATTGGCATTTGCTTTGATGTTGATGCTGTTGATATTTGATGTTCTCTAATAGATGGTTGTCCATGTGATCGAGGTGATGTAGGTAAATTGACAAGACAAAGAGAGTATTCTCCGACTCCATGATTCTTGAATTTCATCTTTTTGTCAAAGCTATTGGTCAATTGATTGATTTGTGTGTCAATCTTTAGAGAAGTACTATCATGAGCTTCTTGATTATTGGGGACCAAAGTATCTTGACTAGCTTTTATGTTGGCACAAGTTTGAATGTTGGAATTATCAGCAGGTATCGTGATTTCTTGTCCATCATAAGGAAACTTGAGACATTGATGGTAAGTTGATGGGACATCTTGCATTTCATGGATCCAAGGATGACCCAACAAGATGTTATATGCCAGATCATGATCCAGTACTTGACAAAAAGTTTTCTTTATAACAGGGCCTACTCTGATTGGCAACATTATTAGACCTTTGGATGCTCTTTCTTCATCATCATAATATTTTATGGTAATCTTTCTTCTGAAATCAATAGAGTCCTCAGAAAATCCTAAGGCTTTGACCAACTTCAAGGTATAGATGTTCAAACCAGCACCTCCATCTATTAGAACTCGTCTGATGCGAAATTTATGAACCATGACTTCTAAGTTCAAAGAGGAGTTATGAGGATGGGTTATGGAAACGTCATCTTTATCAGAAAATGAAAGACAAGTGGGTGAGGACAAATTCCCTACCATGGCTTGAAATTGATTCACATCCAAATCAGTAGATACATTGGTTTCAATGAGGGCCTTTTCAAGAATTTCTTTATGGGCTGGAGAAATATTTAATAGTTCCAAAATAGAAATTTGAGCGGGGGTTTTTCGAAGTTGATTGACCAAATCATATTGATGTTGAGGTGGGGATTCAATGGATTTTGAAGAAGCACCTTTCAATACAACTTTAGCTTGTGCTCTTGTTGTTGTGTTGACTTCTCTATATTCCTCCCTCTTTTTGACTTTTATGGCATTCACCCGCTCATCGTCTGCATAGAGATGATTGATTATATGATCATCATTGATGTGATTAACTTTTTTGTCAGAAGACTCACCTTTTTGATAATTAGGTAAAGGATTATGAAATGCTTGGTGGTCTGCATTGGTTTGTTGATTTCCTTCTATTGTGATGATATCATTGTCAATCAAGTCTTGAATAGCATTCTTCAAGGCTTGGAAATTGTTGGTGCGATGACCTTTACACCGATGATAATCACAATAGTATGCCTCGTTCCATGATGGAGGCTTTACACTGGGTTCATAATTTCGTTGAGGCGGTAAAGTAATGACATTTTTGGCCATCAACTCTTTGAATGCAGATTCTAGGGATTGACCCAATGGCGTAAAATTTCTTCTATTCGAGAAGAATGAAAATCTTTGCGGATTTGAATTTGAGGTGTTCCCTAAAGAATTGTGATCATTATTGTTTCCTCGGTAACCCTGGTTGTTGTTTGAAGTCCCTTGATGGGAAGTGGAGTGTTGATTTGTATTGTTCCTTTGAGGAAGAGGATTATTTCCATGATTTGCAATTGAGTTGACATTGTTGTTGCGAGTGTTTGGGGTAGTGAGGAAAAATGGTTTGGTTGAAGCATGATTTGCATCCACAACACCATCATTCACCATATTTTTGTTGCAAGTCCAGAATTTGGATTTGTCCTGATTATGATGGTTGGGTGAGCTAGGATTTTCTTTGTCATGTTTTATTATGCCTCTTTTGACCAAAGCACTTTCAATGGTTAAGGCATCTTCGATCATTTTCTCAAAAGAAGAAGGAAAATGTAAGTTCAAGTGATAGCTCATTTCTGAGTTTAAACTATTGATGAAAGTAACCATCTTTTCTTTCTCTGGAATAGGACATGGGTATCTAGAAAACATTCTTCTCCATCTCTGAAGAAACGTAATGAAAGTTTCACCAGGTTTCTATGCGACTTTACAAAGATCTATCATGGTGATCTGATGTTGTATGTTGTAGGTGTATTGTAATATGAATAAATTGATCAATTCTTCAAATTCCTAACGGGAGGTGTTATCTTGGATAGCCATTCCATAGAGTGTACTCCAAGACTCCTAGGAAATATTCACATTAAGTATCTTTGTGAGTGAATTCTAGTGTCAGGTTTCTAAAATCCCTAACGTGATTGATTGGATCTATTTTCCCATTATAGCGATCAAACTTTGGCATTTCACAATGCTTAGGAAAAGGAACCATGTTTAAGCTTCTGTCAAAAGGATAAGGACAAATGTCCTCCAGAGTGTATTTCTTTGTGGTTGTTCCCCCTTGTAATTCCCTAACTTGTCCTTGAAGTGCCTTGATTTGTTTGGTCAAAGCACTAAGATCTGAAAGGGGTGTCTCTTCAGGTTTGTTTTTCAAGTTTTTAGTGTCAAAGTCATGAGGTAATTTAGCCCCTTATTCAGCTAGATAGCAAAAATATTTTTCTTTATCTCACTGTAAGATCTTCTCAATGGCTTTATGGAATTTTGGATCTTGTTCGGCCTCTCTAAGATATTCTTCTTCTTGTTCTTCATCACTATCCACCTGATGGAAAGGATTTTCTTCTCTATTATCCATGTTGTTGTTGAAAAGTGGATTTTGATTTATGCTGAAAATGGGATTACTGCTTTCTCCTTCGTGAGTGTTCTGAATATGACTTTCTTTTTGAATTGTATCCTTCGATTTGTTGTGTTGAGATCTTGTGGAGATAGGCATATGTTTTTGAAAATTTCCTCTAAACTTAGATCACAGTTTTTGACAAGTGCAAAGGTGATGATGCCTTGATCCAATAAGATATGTAATCTTATGATATGATCAAGGATGCTCCTAACTTATTGGTTTTGGCTTCCAAGATGATAAAGGATTTCATAATCCTGTTAGGGGAAGTTGAGCCAAAAATTTAGAAAGTTGTTTTGAAAGGTGCACTTTAAAAGATTTTGATCTTCGTTATCAAGGAGATTCTCTCAAGATCTTTGAAGAATATGGCTTGGGTGTGAAGGATATTCTATGGAAGGTTGTGGTATGTTGTCAAATTCAAGAGGTTGGTTATGATTATGCCGTTGCGATAGAGCTCTTCTTTGATAATAAGCTCAGGAATCTAAGGGATCTATAGCATATTCATCAGTGAATCCTCTAACAAAATCCTGATATCTATGAAGAAATCCTTAATAGTGAAGCAAGACTTGTCGACTTTTGTATAAGAATTTTCTCTTTTGCAGTGTTTTCTTATATCCTAATGGTTTCTTAGGTTTTCTGATTCTCTTGGAGACTGATTTCTTGGGAAACTTTGTTGACTTCCAATCCCTAAGCATGGAAAAAGGTATTGGGAATGTTTTTTGAAGCAATGATATGACAAAACTCCTAAGTGGCTTTCAGTTGTTGTTCTTCATGTTTCTTTTGGATGATCTCTTTGTCTGAATTAATGTAATGGAAGACACAACAAACATTTTTGAAAATAGTTGTTTCTTAAAGCCCTATACTAACATGAAGTGTTTGATCAAGAAATGTTTTTCATCAAATGTTTTCACAAGTTTTTGCACATGAAAGACAGTTCAGACATACTCACTCTTAAGTGCTCAAGTAGGTCATTCTAGTAATCAACAGCCCACATCTTAGAACTGCGTCGACTCACACAGCCGTGTCACCCCTGAAGGGGTGCCCGTGTTTTTGTCTTTTCCAGGCACGTACTCAGAGTTACGAAAGTAGATACCAGGTCCCCTGAGCAAACGGTCCTTGGCAGTTATATGGTGAGTATCTTGGGGGAAAATTCTTCCCTCCCCTTGCACTGTGATTATCAGAATGTTTGGCAACTGACCCGGCTGGCTACTACACTAGGTTCGTAGTAAGGATTTCTATTTGGTGCGGCAATAATAAACTCCCTTAGGAGACCTCCCAACCTTTAGAAAAAAGGCTTTGGGGATGGTTATCTTGCACACTACCGGCAGAAGAAGTTTTCCCCATATATGCTTTAAATTTTATAGTGGGGGGATGGTTATCTTGCACACTACTTGAGTTGTTCCTGTAGGGTGAGTACTTTTTCCCACTACAGCAGGCTCTCTAAAGGATGTAATTGAAAAAAAATAACATTGCATGAAATTAAAAGGCAAGTCTGGTATTTTGATCACCTAGTTAAGGGGAGAGCATAGACCTATTGCCACAATCAAAGCAAGCAGATGTTCTTTTTAAAATCCAAATAACAATGAGCTAATCTAAGTGAAGATATTGCTTCACCAAAAATAGATTATTCAATTTTAAACTACAAAATTCATTGTTTGGTGACTATCCTAGATTGCTTCATTTTAATCCCGATGTGGCTACCCTAGGATTGCTTCATTTTAAAAATTTCAGAAAAAGAAATAGAATTCTGTCTGCGGAATTCGTCAGACTCAGAATTCTGTGATTTGTTACAGTCTATATGCACCTAAACAGAAGTTGTATGCACCTAAACATATATGCGCCAGAACAGAGACTGTATGCACCAAAGCATAGATGTGCCAGAATAGAGACTGTATGCGCTGAAACAGAGACTGGATGCGCTTAAACATAAACTAGATGCACCCAAACAGACACTATAAGTACCTAAACAGAAACTAGATGCGCCGTAAGAAAATGTCAAAATAAATACTCTGCATGCAGAAAGGAAATTATATGCGCACAAATATTTACTCTATGTGCCTAAACAACTATTTACGCTTTAACAGTGACGAGATGCACTTGTACAGTCACGGGATGTGCCGTAACAGTTATGGGATGCACGCTAACAGTCATGGGATGCGCATCAAAATTCTGCAAAACAAAAAGTTAAAGTTTTATGTATGTGCGTCAAAAAATTTTGAATGCACCTAAATGTCAGAATTTTTTGAAAATCGGTTCTAGAACGCCGAAACTATCAAAACAAACTTACAGAAAATGTTAAATTCATGGGTTCAGGCCCCACGGTGGGCGCCATTTTAATGTGTGTATAAAAATATTGCATTAATTAATAAAAATCCAACACATGTTAATAAGACATTAAATCGAAAAAGCTGTAAAAGAAAAACGAAATAAAGCAAACCATAATCACAGCTTCTTGAAACCGTCTTATCCTCCTCTAACTTCACCATTTTGTTGCTTCAAATGGCTCTCAGATCAGCAGACAGAACTCAACAAAATGACAGCGTGAAGAACGAGATAAAAGTAAGAATGCATAATATGCTAAATGCAAAAGGCTATGCTAAAATGAAAGATATTACTGTAAAATTAAAACTATTTTGCATGCAAATGCTAGTGAAAATATGGCTATGTAAATGAGTATACGAAGTGTGTGTATGTGAACGATTATGCATAAAGTAACCAAAAGCTTGGATTTGCGCCAGAATTTATAGAGTTTTCGAACAGATATGATTGGCTAAATTGATCAACGACTATGATAATTCCTGATAGATCAAACGGTTGAAAATAGATGAGATTGAAGAGAAAATAGAAGAAAACGAATAAAGCTAGATTTTTCCATTTTAATGGAAGAGATAAGATGAGGTGATTTAAAAATCATCTTTTTAGAAAAAAAATGGAAAGATTATGATAAGATAAATGATGAATTATCTAATTCAATTGTTTATTTATGAGTGCATGTTGATTTTTCTTAAATAAATAAATATTTAAGATTTTGAGGAAATCAGAAGATTTCATAATTAAACAGAATATCTAATTATGATTTGAAGAAAGCAGAAAATCTTTAATTAAATAAAATATTTAATTAAATTTGAAAGAATGAAATTAATTAAATAAAAGTATTTAATTAATTAGACTAAAGTTTTAAAATAGAAAGAAAAGAGATATTTAAATTTAATTAAAAAGATTTAATTAAATTCAAAAGATGATAATTAACTTAAATAAATAAAATGTA
The DNA here is from genome assembly GCA_007258455.2 of Sequoia sempervirens. Lineage (NCBI taxonomy): Eukaryota > Viridiplantae > Streptophyta > Pinopsida > Cupressales > Cupressaceae > Sequoia > Sequoia sempervirens. The sequence goes on from VDFB02057155.1 coordinate 26,769, forward strand.
TTTATTTAATTTAATCAAGTAGAATGTGGAATAATTAAATAAAATAGATCTATTTAATTATGGTGAGAGAATAAAATGAATGAATACTATAATTAAATTAAATAAATTTAATTACGTATAGAAGACTTTTAGAGGAATTAATTAAATAATAAATATTTAATTAAACGTCAGGAATAATTAAATATGACTAGTTTTATGCATATACAAAAACAATGGAAAGGTAGAAAACCTTGGTAAGAAGTCAAAGAGAAAGGAGAGGTTGATCTAGAAGGAGAACTTATATGTGCATTAGATGAAATAGATTATCTAAGAGAGGAGATTAAGAAACTAAAGATGGAAAATAAATATCAGAAGAAGCTTGTTGTAGTGTGGGAAAAAGTATTCATTTTTCACACTTAATTTGGAAATAATTAATAATAAAATGAGCTTAATGATGCCTTAATTTAGTGTTTTAATATATTTTTTATATTCACATTAAGTTTAGGGCCCTTTTTAATAAAATGGACTTAATTGTGCCTTGTCTTTAATGTTGTAAGGTGTACCCTTACACTTTCACATTAATCTAGGGCTTTATTAATTGATTGAGGTTAATTTTCCTTAATTGACCCCTTTAATTCAAATCCAAGCCTAATTAAATGCAATTTATGAGGGATAAAACATGACATTCATAAATTTCATTACACAAAACTTAAATTTGGAACATGTGTGTCCTAGGTAAGTGACCTAGGACCCATTCGCCATAGGGCAAATGGGTCCTCACTTACACCTAGGACCCTAATTTTACATAATGTTTAGCATTGACTGATGTGTGTCCTAGGTAAGTGACCTAGGACCCATTCGCCCTATGGAAAATGGGTCCTCACTTAGACCTAGGACCTCCTTTTAAATATGTTTTTGGTGGTATTTTAATCATTTCAAATCCACAATTCGATGTCGGCTTGTGATATCTGAATTTTGGGAATTAATCTTAAGATATGTATAAATAAGAGGTCATTTCACTATGTTTCATCTGAAGACTTTCAAGCATCCTAGCAACTTTTTGATTTCAAGTCCTAATAGCAAGTTTATGAGATCAAGAGTAATTCAAGAGTAATTTCAAGGTATTTCAAGGGCAGATTTATAGAAGATTATTGCACCAATCAAGATTCCTATCATCATGTCAAAGATTTCTTGCACCATGCATGTTGTTTGAGCTAATATGGTGATGTAGTATTCAAAATCTATTCAAGAATATCAAAGGAATTGTTTCAAGAAAAGTTTCATGATCAAGATCTACATTTATTAAGGCCACATCATGCTAGATTGCAGATTTTTTATCCAAGGTTCAAATAAGGTTTGGTGAGTTGTTACATAATGTTGCTAATTCATCATTCATTCATGCTTTTCTATTTCATTACAAGTTTTAATTACCAAAATGGGGTTTGATCAAGGAAAACCCCCATTCACCTAACAAACAACATTTTTCTCTCTTTGATACATGTGATTGTAAATTTAGGTTGAAGATCATTTGAAGAGAAAAAATGAAAAAATTGAAAAGTTGTCAAAGTTGTAAGAAAAGTTGTCAAATCATGGAAACTCTTCTACAAAAAAAATTTTTGGTTCTCTGATAGTGAACACCTGGAATCTGGGAGTGCAGTCCCAGCAAAAGAGAACCCAAAAAGCATTTTTCAGGAACCCTAGCCAGGACTCATTCTCCATAGGGAAAATGAGTCCTCGATGAGCTTCAAAAGGTGACTTTTGGTGAAAGGTACACATTTTTCCCTTTCCAAATTTTCCTTTTTACTTTTATTTTGGTTAGATTTGATTATTATTCCTCATTTGCATATTATAGCATACATTTTGAATGAAATAAGGGAAATAGGTCCTTTGTGCTTCCCCACATCCCATTTCCCTTCATTTCATTTTGGTGAACCTAAGTTTGATCATTGTATTTTCTGATTTTGGAGTCTTCTTTCATCCTAGATTTAGATCTTGCATTCATTTGCATCTCTTTGCATTGAATTAGGTCTCATTTAGGGTGTCTAGTTTGTATTTAACTTTTCATTTCATTTAAGGGTTTTAGGATTGCATATTTTTCATTCTTTAAATATGAAAAACACAAAAAAAATAAGTCATATTGCATATCATTTACATAACATTGCATCATATTAACTTGTATTTGAAAATTTAAATAAAATTTCATATCAAACTAGGTTTTGTATGTTGTCATTTTATCACATTTTGCACTTGCATTTAACATTGAATTTATAGAAAATTAAAACTGAAACTTGTTGTATCAAACCAAAATTTGGAAACTACTAAAAACCACTCAAAAATCTATAAAATTTTGTTTCAAAACCCTCACCTAGGACCCATTCACCCTAGGGCGAATGAGTCCCTAATCAGTAACATTCTGATATTTTGGGCATTAAAATATTCATTTCTGCATTTTTGTTTGTTGCTTTCATATTTCTGTTACTATTTGCAAAATTTTCGTTTCATCAATTTGATCAAATCTAGCTTAATTTGATAAATTTAGTGCATCTAGTGTGATTTCAAAATTGCATTTATAAGACATTATTTTTAGATTTTTGCATACTATAATAAAAAATTACCCTGTTTAGAATCTAAAAATTGTATTTGCATATTGCATTCCAAGTCATTACATTGCATTTTACCATTTTTCCATTTTGTGGTTAACATTGAGTTTGTGAATCTTATATGAGATTTACAATTTGGTGTCCTATTAGCAATACTATTGTGAGACATAGTTTGAGACTCATGTCATCCTATGATACATCATTCATCATGGATCTTGGGTTTTTTAACTCTCTTTCTAATAGTGTTGATAATCAACCCCCTATGGATCATAACATGCATACCTCATTTCCAATGACTTCCCTACCTACAACCAATGTGAATGATGTTAACAATACCATCCTTGCCATGACTAGATGTACTCAAGATTTGGGGAATACTCAGAGCCAAGGTGGAACTTCAATTCCTCGTACAATACCCATCTCCATTCCTACATACACTAGTACTCAAGTTATCACAACCATTCAACCTACTATAAATGTCAACACTTCCTGAGGTATTTCTATTGGGAATCCTTCTAGCTTTGTGCATTCAAATATCATATCTCCTCAACCATCTCCCCTTAAAAACCCACAATTCACTTTCCCTCCACAAACATACACCACTCCACCTTATTCCCCTCCATCTTGCAATACCAACAATGGTCCCATCATTAACACACTTTTACAAAAAAAATCATCCCTTCAACAAAAAATAACCATCCTAAATCAAAACACCAATGGCCAACTTTCACAATACATCAAAACCAATATGTTACCCTTGGAGGTATTGAGAATAAAAATATCACAAGGTATAGAAGTTCCTATATTTGAGAAATATGGTGGGAAAGGAGATCTCATTAGCCATGTTTCTACCTACACAGCCCTATGTATTGATTTCATTTTTGAAGATAAAATCTTGGCTAAAATATTCCCTAGATCCTTAAAGGATATTTCTTTAGAGTGGTTTTTCTCTTTACCGAACAACACAATAAACTCATTCAATGAACTTATTGATGCCTTTTATAACCACTTCCACATTCACATGGGTCGGAAGATGACCTTATATTATTTAATGATATGTAAACAAAAGGATGATGAGAAAGTCACTATTTTCATAACATGATATCAAATGCTTTATTCACAAATAAACATTAAGATTCTTGATGTCAACCTTCAACGAATGTTTATTGCCAATTTAGAAAAAAAAATCTAAAAAAAACTCAAGATGTTGAAATTCCCATCCTTCACATAGTTATGTACAACCCTTCATGACTATTAGAATTCGGCCTATGGTCGTAACGTGAAAAATCCTCCTACTCGTCCTGAAAATAATAAATCTACACCTCAAAATAATTACCAACCTTACAAGAAACAAAATAGGGGCCTTTTACAACTTAATTCCCCTCAACCAAATCAACAAGTTGATAACCAAGTGGCTGCTATGAAGATGACAAACCATTTTTCCTTTGGGGATAGGAATAGAAAATTTACCCCTCTACTTGAAACCCTTCATAATATCATGTTGCAGCTCATAAACAAGAATATGATTTCGTTACCTCGTGCCAAAGCTCTTGATCCTAATAAACCATTACCCTTAAACTATAGATCAAATGCTTATTTCCATTACCACTAACAAAATGGACATGATACAGAATATTGTAAGCATCGTAAAAATCTTGTGCAAGACCTCATTGATTCTAATCAACTTCAAATTATAGGTGTGAATGATCCAGGTAGTAATTTTGTTACTCCTAGCCAAAAATTACAAATATTTACAAATCCTATGTTGAAACACACTATTTAGTTTGTCAAAGCTAGTGAAACAAAGAATGATGTGATGAATGTTGACATGGATGATGAAAACACAAAAGATGAAAATGAGGAAAAACTTATTAAAATGGTGTCATTTAATGAAGCCAAACCTCGTACGAGCCAAACCAAAATGTCCCCTGATATTTCTTTCTCACAAAAATACTTTAAGATAGAAAATTTATCTCCACTGAGGGTTTTAGGACCTAGGGCAACAAGCTTTCTATGCTCCACATTCAAGGATGCCCTAGAGATCTCAATCAAAGGATGATAATGGGAGAAAGAGATATACTAAGGGACTATCCTAAGGTATGTTTAGAGATTAATGAGGGGTTCACCACCAAGCTACAGCATGGAAAAATGTATGAAATGCAAGATCTAATGACAAAACCTAGTGATGCATAAAACTTGAATGAATGACCTAGAAATGCATATAAATCATAATAGAAATCTGTAAAATTAGAAATTTGCACCTGGAAACTTGTAAAGGATTGAATGAAGACTAGAAATGCTACAATCATAAAATTTAGGCCTATTGGGACTCATTCGCGAAGTCAGGTGAATCAGTCCTAGATCTGGGTTTCTGTACAAGAACAAGTTAGTGGAAAAAGGGTATCTGAAACTGCAAAAATCTCAAAATTAACTTAAACTAAGAATCATTTGCCAAAATTGGTGAATGAGTCTAGTTAGGGTTTTTTGGAGCTTCAAAGTATGAATCTTTTCTTCAATGTCTTCTCTTTTTGTTCCTCTTTGTTTCTAGATTTGAAACTCTAATTTTGGGGTTGTAGGTGACTTTTTAGTGAAGATAGCAACCTTGTAAATGAGGGGTCAATTCCAAAAACTTCTCTCAATATTGTAACCTAATCTTCAAAGGTCCTTCATGTTCCAAGACACCTAGATCTACAATCACACAAAGAGAGAAAAAAAGTGTTGATTGTTAGGGAATAGGGGTTTGCCTTAGTCAAACCCCATTTAGGTAATGAAGTACCTATAAAATCTGCAAAACTCTATTCTTCAAACATGAGTTAGTTTTATGCAAAGTTTATCAAAATACTCCTATGAAATAACATGTAAATGCTTCAAAATGCAACAAATAACAAGAGAAATCTAGAGACATTTCAAAAACACATCATATACCTATTCCATATTAGATTGGTGTCAAATGTGCAAATGACCCTTTCCCAATCCTTGCTCAAAAACTGAAATGATGCAATGCCACTATGATGAAGAGATAAATTAGTTCTCAAACCAAGAGAGCAACTTTGCCTGAAGATGTAGATGATTTGATGAAGATTAGGCTGTCTATTTATAGATTTATCTTGATGAGAGAATGGCCAAATGAATGAATGTGGGACTAAAAAAAAACCAATGGAAAGAAGCCACATGTCAACTTGCCATAGGTTGAGGGATGTACAAGTTTTGGCCAATGTGCCCAAGAGAGGGAGATTTAAAATTCAAATTTGTGAAATAAATGTTGGTGGTGAAGAAATGAGAAGTTACTTAATGCTGGAGGGGACAATACCTGGTTATCATTTTCAAACTTGTAAATATTTTGTTTTTTTTGTTGAGTTAGTGCTAAGAGTTTAATAAATCAATCAATTGATTTATTTGTGCAAGGAAATATCTAGAGGATGTGATGGTGGTTAAAGCGAATAATTAGACGACGAAGCTAATGATGATTAGGTGAGAGTTTGACTTTCGTATTGTACTATTGAATCGTTTAAATTGCAGGAATGAAATGAGGATTTAACGTTAAATGAATGTTTTGATTATTTGAGATTAAAAGGTTGATGATAAAAGTTTATTTAATTTTAAATTAATGACCTTCGAGATGGAAATCTAAATGAAAGCACGGATGAATGGATGAAGGTGAACTTGTGATTACCTGGATGGAGTGAATGAAACCCTGCCGATTTTGAGAATGGACCCAATTGTTCTGTAATTATTTTACGTGTTTCACGTAATCAAAACCAAATGATGAAAACAGAAACAAGGATGTTAAACATATCACCATACCTTGAAAGATGCCTTTGTAAATGATGTTCAAAATATGCAAACTCAACATGAAATGCCCATGAAGATGGACTGACCTTGGACAATAGTAGGTCATCATTGATCTTGATTTCTAATGCTACATCACAATATCTAGCTCAATATCGTTTTGATGCTTGATATCCTTGACATGATGATGGGTCTTGAATTGCTACAACAATTGATGAAGAATTCTACCCTTGAATTTCCTTGAATTCTCTTGTAAATACTTGAATGTTCTTGTGAACTGAAACTTGTTATAGTAATGCTCTCACAAAAGTCTTGGGTGAAAATAAGGAAATAACTTAGATTAAGACGAATTTAAGAATTCTAAACATAAACACTATAAGCCAACATCGATTTAGGAGGATAACCGCTGTAATTTTGAATTAATTTTGATTTGGGCTGCTACTTGATCGTTCGCCTAAGGTAGAAATGAGTCCCATTAGGCACAATTTATGGGACCAAATTCAAAAAATGCTTAGAAATGTGGAAACTGCACGAGACCCATCTGTGGACCATTCGCCAAGGTAATGAGTCCCACTTACAAAATTTAACATAACCAAAACACAAATTATTATTAGATAACATTTTATTAACATCTCAAAAAAGTATTAATTACACAGACAAATACAATTAAAGCATAAAAGAACCGAATTATTAACATAACTCTGAAAAGTGTGTGAAAGTGGTTCTAATATCATGACTCAATAAGGTACAATTTAAATAAATTAGTTCACAAGGGCCCAATTTCAAAGTGTATTAATGAGCATATATTTGACTAAGTCAAGGCATCTTAAAGTTTATCACAGAGGTCAAACAAGTGTAAAACACCGAAAAAAAATTTGACACTATTATTTATTCCCCACTCTAGTGAGAGGATGAACCGGTTTCCAAACTCCGTTACCAAAGATATCCAAGAGGGTCCAAGTGTACCAATGGGATGGTCTAGGATAACAAGATCAAGGAGGCAGCAATTTCCGTGATCCAAGATCCTATGTCAAACCAACATAAGCACAAAGGAACACATGAAAGATGTACGATATGCAACAAAACAAGATATGCAAACATACAATGTCAATAGCTAAAAGAAAGAAAAATAAGAAAAAATAAGAAGAGGATCAAGCCTCGACCATTTGTCCAAAACGATGTGGATCAAATCTAAGTTGTTTGTCCAAAGATACATGCTCACTCTGAGGCAAAAAAACACTAGGTTGTCCACTGGGTGAGTAATCCAAAAAGGTGTGACACATATGCCCATATGCACTCACATGCACAACGCAGCGGCTATGGTCATTCCTTCATTTGGCCCCATATAACCACCAAAACCATACCTCCACACTTTGATAAGGTGCCAGTGCAAAAGAAGACCTTCTAGCTTCACAGAAAACTTACATGCTTGGTCATAAACAAATTATTAGTTTGAGCTCATGAGGCAAGAAAAGCTCAAGGCTATAACTCATATAGCATGATCATAATATTATGTTAGGGCATGCCCAGGACCTGACCATCTTAAAATATAATAATATTAAAACCATCCACAACTGATTATTCACTATATCAAGATGAATGAAAGATACCAATTAAGATAAACAACTTGAAGATTCGACAAGATACCCTCTTGATCAAAAGTACAAGATGTTCCTTTATTTTGTGAGAAATATATCTCTTTCTTAGTTAAAGGTGTCATACGTACACAAGACTCTTTAGATTGCAAGATTTTGTTCTCCTTTATAGGAGGGTGTAAAATCTAACAAATTCAAATCGTTAGTTTTTTGCATGAGAGGCATTAACAAGTACAAGGACTTCTCCAAGCTATTTTGTTTTCAAAGGATGACAATTAAGACCACTAGTGTCTATTAGTTTCAGATGCACTAATGTTAAATTTGGCTTAGAATAATCTTTTGCTAGAGTGTTGCTATTAAGTGAAGGCTTGTTTGATGAGTTGATTTCTATAAAAGGAAAATAGCCAAGTCCATGAGTTGTTTCTTGCGTGTTAGGATCTATAGGGACACAGATGCCTTATTCTTGAGCACCACATCCTTTCCCACTATATCTCAAATAGTTTCATAAGTTCATGTTCTTTGTAAAGCTACTTTTAGGATTTAGGAGGTTGCTATCGTCATCAAATTTTGTTGTGTATGTTGTATTTTCTTCTAAAGTGGTTGAGGTGGATTCTTTCGAAGGGCCTTCCAAATTTTTTGTTGACATCACCGATTTTTCTTTTCCCTTTTCAAACTCTTTGTTTATGATCTTGTATTCTCCCATGAATTTTGGTTCGAAGTCTAAGGAACCCAAATCATCTTCTAATAGCTTTGTTATTTTCTCAATGTGTTTTTCTTTATCTACCACAGGTTCCACTTGTGTAGTTAGTGTCAATGTTTTCAAAGGATTTTTTCGTGCCTTTCACAATATTCAAACAACTATTTGGGTTAGGGTCAGCTTCAAGTGTGTACACTTTGTTGTTGTAAATATAATTCATTTTACAATGAAGATTAGAAGGAACCCATTCATTGCATGAATCCATGGCCTTCCTAAAATAAGATTATATGAAAGATCATGAGGCATAACATGGATCGGTGTCTCTAATGTGGCCTTTCCAGTTGTAATAGACAAAGTGATCACACCATGCGATTGTTTTCCTATCCCTCGATAGATAAAGATTCAGGTTGAATTTTTCATTTATCCACACCAAGCTTATCCAAAAGGGATACACTACACACATTAAGAGAAAAACCATTTTCAACAAGGGTTCATTTTATCCCAGTTGATTATGTATAGCTATTATCATGAAAGCGTCATTTTGTTTTTGCACTTCCAATGTAGGGAGCTCACTTTGGTGGAAAATAATGTCAACATTTATTCCTTGAATCAGGGTTGCTATGTCATTTGGTTGCACATTAGAAGGGATAGGAACTTGTTGTAAAGAACTTTGAATCATGTTATGATAATGAGAGGAGGCTTGAATAAGGTCCCACAATGATATCTTAGCAAGAGTATTCTTTAGTTTTTCAACAATATTGTACTCCTTTCCACTTTGTGAAGGAAAATGAGGAGGACTTGGTAAGATGGGGTTAGGAAATGGGATGGATGTTGAAGGTGTTTTTATTGGTTGTGGATTGTTTCTAGTGTTATATGTATGAGCAACGGTGTTCATCTTAGGTGGGTAAAGGATACGTTCAGGTTTGTTTTGAGTTTGTGATTTGTGTGAAGGTGGAAGACTTAGGGGATTCTTAGGATGTCCCACAGGGTATGTAGGAGGTCCATTAATCAAAGGGGATCTAATGGTCACTTTCACATTCATAACCTCAGTGGTCTTGGTTTGATGGATTTCTAATAAAGGGAAATCTAGCATCATCTTTTCACCATCACCCAAAGAAGCTAAATTAATGTTTCTAATGTTGTCATTTCCTTCCACCATGATATCCCCCCTAGGAGGAGAGTTTTTAGGATAAATACAAACTAGATGTTCATTACATTCAAAGGTTGGTTCTTCTAAAATGACTTCATCGCAAGTAGGGGAGTTACCAATGGTTGGATTATTGTGTTCAATAAAGTGTTCCCTAGGGCCCAAATAAAGGCAACTAAGAGTCTCATGACTTTCATCAATTGTGTTTGCTAACATCAAGGTATCTTCTTCACAATTAGTCTAGATACTAGGAGAAGAACATATGTAATTGTCATGATTATCCATAATTTCATTCCTTTGTTCCCTAATGTTTTCCAAAATAGGATAGGTTGGGGAATAATCATAAAGAGGATTGTCATAGATCTTAAAGGTTTGATCATTCAACACCAACATATCCTCCTCACATTCAATTTCATCCTCCAAAATATTATCACAAGAGGGGAAAGTGTTGGGAGGTGAATGTAGACTAGTTGAAGTGTTATGTGTGTAGGTTTCAATGGTCTCTTGTTGTGTTATTTTATCATCATGATTACCTATGGTTCTTTCTTCTTGTTCATCAATGTCTTGTCCACTAAGAGAGGTAAGAGGAGATAAACAACTAGGACTCTCAAAAAACTCATTGATTGGTTCTTCTAACACCAAAATATCTTCTTCACAAATAGGAGAGATATTAGGAGAAGAATGGATATCATCATTTGGATTGTCCAAGGTTGTATTCTCTTTCACTAAAACACTCTCATAGGAAAGGGATATGAAATTTCTCTTAGCATGCCTAGAAAGGTAAGGTACTAACATTGTTTGAACAAAAATTAAAAGCACTTATAACCATCTCATGCAATTCTTTAATAATGTAAACAATGTATATCCAAAGTTGAACAATACTTTTATCCAATGTATGCAAAACTTTAAGAATGCAAACAATGTATATCCAAAAATGAAAAGTACTTTTATCCAACTTATGCAATTTTTTATGAATGTAAACATTGTATATGCAAAAGTGAAAAGTAATTTTATCCATATCATGTAAAGTTTCAAAAATTTAAACATTTTCAGATCCAATGATGTTTGTTATTGAAATTATTTTGAAAATGACCTAGATACATAAAATTGATGTTCCTAAAACTTTCTAGAATTATAGTATATGTTACCAGAAATCTTAGGAAGCACAGAAAAGAGGTTTATAATGTTGTTAAAGGTAGTTTAAAATATGGATTGGGATTGATTCGCCCAGAGGGGCATATGAGTCCCAGTGGGTATTTTTTTCAAAAAATTTAGAAATTTTCAATTGATTTTTATGTTTTTTTATGTTGTATGATCTAAAAATGAAAATTTTATATTGTTTTCAATGATTTGGGGCAAAAATGCAACCTATATGCACTTTCACTAATGCAAAACAAGAAACCCTAGAATGCCAATTAACTAATGCAAACCCTAATGCAATGTTAATGCAAGAAAGATCTAGGATGATGATGGACTCCAAATTAGAAAATGAAATGTTCTAAATGCAAGTTTACCAAAATGTAGGATAGAATTTTTGTCTCCACTAAGGGTTTTAGGACCTAGGGAAACAAGCTTTCTATGCTCCACATTCAAGGATGCCCTAGAGATCTCAATCAAATGATGATAATGGGAGAAAAATATCTACTAAGGGACTATCCTAGGGTATGTTTAGAGATTAATGATGTGTTCACCACCAAGCTAGGGCTTGGAAAAAATATATGACATGCAAGATCTTATGGAAAAACCTAGTGATGCATGAAGCTTGAATGAATTACCTAGAAATGCATATAAATCATAATAGAAAGTTGTAAAATCAGAAGTGTGCACCTGGAAACTTGTAGAGGATTGAATAAAGACTGGAAATGCTAAAAATCCTAAAATTTAGGCCTACTGGGACTCATTCACCAAGGTGATAAAATCAGTCCTAGATTTGGGTTTATGTATAGGAACAAGTTTCTAGAAAAAGGGTATCTGAAACTGTAAAAATCTCAGAATTGACCTAAACTGGGACTCATTCACCAAAACTAGTGAATGAGTCTAGTTAGGGTTTTCTAGAGCTTTAAAGTCTGAATTTGGTCTTCAATGTCTACTCTTTTTGTTCCTCTTTGTTTCTAGATCTGAAACTCTAATTTCAAGGTTGTAGGTGACTTTTTAGTGAAGATAGCAACCTTGTAAATGAGGGGAAAATTCCAAAAACTTCTCTCAATCTTGTAACCTAATATTCAAAGGTCATTCATGCTCCAATACACCTACATATGCAATCACACAAATAGAGAGAGAGAGAGAGAGTTCATTATTAGGGAATAGGGGTTTGCCTTGGTCAAACCCTGTTTAGGTAATTAAACCAAATGATGAAAAAATGAAACAAGGATATGAAACATGAATTATGGGACATGAAACATGAAAAATGATACCTTGAAATATGCCTTGTAAATGATGTCTTGTAGATGTGCAACTCAACATTAAATTCCCATGAAGGATGTAGATCTTGACCTTGACAATAGGTGTAGAACAATTGTCTTGATCTTAGATCTTCAATGCCACATCACAACACTAGCTCAATAACATGTTTGATGCTTGATATCCTAAGTGACATGATGATGGATTTTGAATTGTTGCAACAATTGATGAATAATTATTCCTTTGAATTCCCTTGAATTCTCTTGTAAACACTTGAATGCTCTTGTGAACTCAAACTTGCTATAGTAATGCTCTCAAAAAATTATTGGATGAAAATGAGTGAAAGAACCTTGTATTTATACTTAATTATGCAAGAATTCCTGAAATTACAACACTACAAGCTGACATTAGATCTAGGAGGATAAAATCCCTCCAAAAATTTGAATTAATCTTAATTTTGGGCCACACGAGACTCATTCATCCAAGGTGGTGAATGAGTCCCATTAGGCATAATTTATGGTACCAAACTCAAAAATGCTTAGAAAGGTGTAAAACCAACATCGGGGCCCAAAACCCTAGGTGGGACTCATTCGTCCAAGGTGGCGAATCAGTCCCAGACCACCAAATCTAGGCCACACAACCTAAAAAACCTAAATTATGATTGGATGTTGATTTGTGTTGGGATTAACCTCAAAAAGATGCATTAATTAAGGCTTGTGGATGCAAAATAAGGCCAATTAATGCATAAGAAAGTCAAATTATTAATGATAACCTTAGAAAAGTGTGAAAATTTGCTACAACACTTCACAACACTTTAAATAAGTCATTATTAAGGTTTATTAGGTTTAACTAAAATTAATAAAACCTTAGAAAAGTGTGAAAGTGTGTTATAAAACATCACAATACCTTAACAAGGTACAATTTAAATTCATTAGTTCACAAGGGCCCAAGACCTATTATAGGTGTATTAAACACATTACAACACTAATTCAAGGCATCCTTAAGCCCAATTTCACAAGGAGGGTGCAAACAAGTGTGAAAATGTCACTGACGACATTTTTAGACACTATAAAGACATAATCAAGCATGCACCCAATGGCCCTCTTTACATAGCTAGAAGAATCAATGAAAAGCCTACTAATGGGATATTAATTGATCTCATCTATTTGGAGAACTTGATAATTGAATAATTCCTATTTATGCATGAACTAGATATCAAGATACATATGAAAAACCAAAAGCATGGATAAAAATGCATAATGGTTTTTATTGCCCTACAATTGGCTTGATAAATATCCCTCTAAAAGTCAAACTGAAAACATTAAATGTCTCATTCACCATCAACCCATCATCAAACCAATTTTGTGTGAAGTTATGTTATCCATGGATTTTCTCCATGAATATCATCCCGTCGGTTGTGCATAATTTTTTAAAGCTTTATTTTGGCAATGAGATTCTTACTGTGCATCATAGTGGATTTAATTATGTGTCTTCTTGTGGGAACTTTTCATTGGATTTCTTTTGTCTTGAGCCTATTGAACCTATTAGACCTCATGAGGAATTCTTTTCCAAAGCATATCAAAAGTTTAAGGCAAAGTGCATAGTGTGAACCATTTGAATCTATACCTTGCACAAAAACAATAAACATGCAAACAATTAGATCAAACACAAGATTAGAAACCAATGATTCCTCAAGAAATCCATTTGAAATTTTCAAAAGATAAGAAATGAAAATGAAGAACACAAATGAAACAATTAAATCCTATCTAATGCAAGCAAACTCTTGATCTCTTGAGGGAGTTGGTGCAAATAGGTGTGTGGAGATTTGCCCTTTCCCAACTCCTTGAATGCAAATGTTGATTGAAGATGATTGATCCACTTGATGAAGACTTTGAATGTATGCTCCAAGCTTAAAATCTGCAAAAAAACCTAGCTATGATTCAATGAGATGGATGAGAATTGCTAAGTATTTTAGCATGGTAACTTTTCTTGAGATGTGGATGATGAAATAAGGATATAAGCTCTTTATTTATAGATTGATAAGTTGAAGAGATGTCCAAATTTGATCAATGTGGGACAAAGATTCAACCAATGATATAATGCCACTTGTCAACATGTGAGAGGATGAAGGTTGAGCAAGTTTTGATCCATGTGCAAGTTTGAAATTTGAATTTGATGAGATGACATGTTTAGGGGGGATGAAAAATGAGTTAAATGCCAAGTGGGAGACATGTAAGAGACAATGTAAGAGCTTTTAAATGCTTTGTTGGATGGACAAGTCCTTTTGGGGGGAGATTTCAAATTTGAGGAATATTCCCACTTAGATGCCTTTTTGAATGGTGTTAGAATTATTAAATCAAATAATGATTTGACCAGTGTTGCAAAATCTAGAGGATTGAGGATTAGGATTGAATTCAATCCGTAGATTTGATTAATTTAGTGGGTTTAGTCGATTTGACAATTTGATTTAGATTTAGGATTTATTTAAATCAAATAAGAGAGGATTATGACAAGAGAATAATTAAATAAGGATTTTGATTTATTTAATTAAAAGAGATGGTGCTAGATTAAATCAAATAAGGTTTTAATTTATTTAATTTAATGGATAGACTTTAGAGATTTAATCAAATAAATTGATTATTTAATTAAATAGGGATAATTAGATCAGATGAATTGATTTAATTAACAAGGGAAAGTGACTTAATTAGACAAAATAATTTATTTAATTAAGAGACAAATATTGATGAATTTAATCAGATAAGGGAATTTGATTAAACAGTTAGATTGAGGGATGATTTAGGAAGAAACGATGTTAGTAGATCAGAGTGTGATATCAATCTGTATATTTTCGATGTCTACACATAGTAGAATTATCCCTTCAAAATATGCCTCAACCTGTGATTGAGCCACCTATCCTTGATGAACCAATGATTGAACAAAAAGCCCTTCCAAATACCTAAGAACAACCTATTACAAATCCTCCTACCTATAGAAGAGGGGTATCAACCACGCCAAGGCTCTTGGTCATGGAGAGATGAGAGTGGAGGTCTGCCCTAATCTACCTCAAGTTGGGTAAGGGTTTAAGGTGAAGGATAGAGAATGAAGAGCACTCTCAAGTGCTACAATCACTCTACTAACCTAAGAAGTTTGATGAGGCTAATGAGCTAGTTTTGGAACTCGAACCATACCTCAAATAGCTCTTTTCCTAAGGAAAATAGCATGGGTCAGGGATGGTAGCATGATGTGTTGGCATCTCTCTAGGGCGTTGGCATCCATATGGCCAGAAAGTGTAAAATTATAGAGCAAAGTACAAAAACCTACCATCAGTCTAGCAAGTGAAGTTTAAAGTACTAAATAGAATGATAAATAATAAAATTATTATAAATTATTAGAAAGATGATAAAGGAGATGAAGAAAACAAAGGTGGTGAAGATCAACTCATGAAGAGTCCAATTCGCCAGCAAGATCCACCCAAAAGAATACCTACACACAACCAAGAGAGGAAAAATGTTGGGGTTGTATAGGGTTTTTCCATAGTCAAACCCCCACTTTGGTGTTTCCACTTTCACGGATAGCCAGGAAAGCCATAAGATAGAAAATGTGATAAAGAGAATAGTAGAAAAGATATTGAACAATAACAATAACACTATGCTACGTAAATCAAGAGACAATATCACCTTCTTAATCGAGGTTCCCTCAAACATGTAGAGGAGGGTGCAAGCTTGGTAAGGTCTATGTTGTTGCAACAATGAAGAAGTAGTCCCTCAGGACACCAAGTCATAGCTCCAATGATGACAAAAGTGCTACACAATGATGTAGAGAAGTTACATAGAAGCTCAAGAACTATATGGCCGGATCAAATGTGTGTGTAGAATTATGAAGAAATTTGCAAAAGATGGAATGAATTGATAAAGATATAAAGTGAAGTTGAAAGATAGGAATTTGAAGAAGAATTAGGAGGGAAAGAGCCATTCTCGGGTAAGTAGGAAGGTGCATAAGTGTTATGATTCATCGCCAATGGAGAATGTAATGTCTCTACGGATTCCAGAGACAGGAATCTAATGGGGACGATAGCACACCACACAAACATATGCATGTTGTATGCACGTCCCTAAAAAACATTCCCCCATTGACACAAAGGACAAGTGCCAAGTGGATGCACTTCAGATGTCTAATGTGGAATTTCTTAGTTGGGTTTGACTTTTCTAAAGTAGAGGGTATAAAAGGGGAATTTGCAAGAGGGGTGCAAATTTGCTCCTATACATTTTTCCCCCACTTTAGTGAGCATGAATATCAACAAATGTTTGGTAAAGTAGATTGAAAAAGTTTAGAAATGTATACCTGAACCGTCAAGGAAGAAGATTGCAATCTGGAAAACTTGAAAGCACAAGGTGGGAAAATAAATCCATAGGTACTCTCTCTTGTGGAGGTTTGAACAAAGGACTACAGATCTATGGAACTACAGAGTTGTTCAAAGTGCACCGAAGGCTCGTAGGCCAACGATGGAAAAATCTCACAAGATGCAAGTGCTTCATAGGTACTTGAACCTGCAAAGGTGCCCTCAGGTACTCTCTCTTAAAGGAAGCCAAATGTAATGGATTCCATAGAGTCAAACTGGAAAGCAACTTCATAGGTGCACACGTAAATCAACATGTTAATTTGCAGACAAAACATGTTAGAAAACAAAAAGCAGCCATGTAGGAAAGCGGGCAGATAGTCACATAGTCAAAACTTGAAGGAGAATATTTCAAAGGGGTCCCTCAAGAACCCTTCAAAAGAAAAGGGGTTCACTCAAGGGATGCTCAATTTGAAAGTATAAGAGTATTTTTCATGAATCAATTGAACATCAAGGAATTCTTTTAAAATATGTTCACTTCAGCAAGGAATTCAAAAGGAAGAAGGCCCCCTCACAAGGGGAAGGTAAAACTTCACCCACTGAAGAAGGTGCCCCCTCCTCAAAGGAAGACTTTTCAAATTATTTCTTTACAAACCCATGATGAAGGAAAAATATTTTTCTAGGGTTCCTTGTTGACAAATGTGATTTTTGAAAATTATTTTGAAAATATTTTCAAGAAATTATTCATTGGCCATTGAATGCATTTTCTAAAAATCAAAGTGATGTGATAGCCCACCCTTAGGATGGTGTGTGTTGAACGTAGAGGAACATGGTATCCTAAGGAGAGAAAAGCAAGAATGAAAAAGTGATGTTGTGGCCCATGGAATAGAGCGAGATGTAACCATGGTAATTTTGTCGCACACACGAGGGACAACACATGAGCACCACAACATCACAAAGCAAGCACAAAAAAGAAAAAAGAAAAAGTACAAGAAGGAGCAACAACATTATGAACAAGGGACATAGGGGCGATCTAATATTTTAGGATCAGAGCTACTCATGAATATAGATAAATAGATAATAACACTATATAAATGAACTACCATCAACCCCCTACAATATCATACCATGTGAAGAATGTATGAGAAGACAAAATAAAAATAAAAAATTGGGTCAACATGGAAGGGAAGCCTAAATTCCCCCAACACTTTGCATTTTCCCTAATTGTCAAAAATCAATAGACAATAGAGGAAGAATGATGTAACAAATAGAGGAAGTTTTACAACACAAAAACACTCATGTATCCAAGCACCTACAAGGGTGACAAGAGTCATCCAGGAACATATAACACAAGCATGGGGGGACACAAATACACACAATCTACTCTACAGATAAAGAAGAGGAAGTCCCCTAGTCCTCATCAACCACTGAGAGGTCATCAACCTCCCAATCTAGATCATTGTAAGGGGAAGGAAGATGATCCTGCAAGGGTAGAATATCAAGGGGGAACCTTCCAACCTCCCCATAATGAGAGCCAAGGAAGGAGACCCCTTGAGGTTTTCTCTACTCAATTCTTGTGGGATGAATATCAATGACTTCATGAAGATTTTTGATAAGGTCGGGACCTCATCTAGATAGCTAAACATGTACTTCACAGGATTTCCATGTGTTAACTCAACGGGTGAGGGAGGTGGCACCCGAGATTCATTGGTAGGCTCACTAAATGACTCAGGAGTAGTGAAAAACTCCAAGCATGCCAGAATTTCCTCCATCACTAGGACGGAACAAGCTAACACAGAACCACCTTCCAAAGAAGTTGAACTCCTCTTTTGACCCCCATTTTTATCAAGGTCATCCTCCATCTTCTGCTTCATCGAAGGATGCAAGATCCCTACGGACGAAGTAGAAGGTGTAGAGGAAGAGGAGAAAACCATGGTGGACATGACCAAGGTATTTGGATTTTCCATAGGTTTTGAGAATGGTAGGATGTTTGGGAGGGACATCAAAAGAGGCACCTCGATTGAAGGAGAAATAAACACCTACACCATCTTTGGATGAGGATCATTTACGCTCACAATAGGAGTCAAAATTAGCAATGAAGCTAAAGGAACTAAAGCATAGGGGATGGGAAAGGAAGATACAATAGTAAATGCCAAGACAGGAGTTGTTGACTCCCCTTCCTTCTTCTGCAAGGTGGCCTACTCAATGTTCAAAGACTTTCTCTGACACTTGCACTCATGCACAAGGTAGTTTCTATGACTCTACGAGCTAGAGATCGGAAGCTAAGATGGAATGGAATACTCATGTTCGACCATCAGAGTGTCCATCACAGCCATTTCTAGAGAAGGTAGAGACTCCTGGATAGGAATAGGAGGGAGAGATTGAGAAGAGGTTGGAACAACAGTGGGGGGAGTCAACTTTAACACCTTAGCGCTAGGCCTCTTCCCATTCACTTCCTTGTAGGAAAGAGTAATAGGAGGATGCAGATGCCAAGACATAGAGGACTCACCATGGGGACCATTCCCCTTAACATATCAAATGGCCTGATGCACCATGGCTAAGACAAGAAGTTCGAATGTTGAATGCTTTGGATTTCGCCAAGCAGGCACCATCAAGATTTCTAGAAAATTCCTAGGATCAGATGATGATGATGCCATAGTAGGGTGAGAGGAAGTGACAGGTGGGATAGCGGAAGAAGAAGGTACCTAGGCACATTTCTCTTCTCCCCTTTTTCAGCCCAACATTGAGATATTCCCTATGTGAAATGGAATAGGGAGAAGGAGGGTACTATTATCAACAGGAGTGCACCCGAATATGAAAGAAAAGATTCTTTGCAATCCTATGTAACATAGGATGATTTCTAGGCCTATGGGTTACCTAAAATGCAAATCAACCTCTGAGTTATAGGTCATCTTCCTTTATTATTTTTCTAATAACTAACTTTGACTTGGATGGAAAAGGGAAGAAGACTTTAATTCAATGCATAAACTAAATTTTAAACTATGGTGATGCACCTAAATGACAAAAGAACATTCAATTGAATTCAAAATGATATAACCTACAATATGTCTTCACAACTCAAACTGAATAGCTAAACCACAAAAGTGTTTCATAAAAAGGCCTATAAATCAATACTTTATGAAGGAAATAACACTTTCACAACTTAAAGGTAAAGATTAAACTATGGCACAATTTATGACCTTTGATTAAACCAAATTCTATATACAAGTATCCATTAATGAGATCTAAACTTAAAGGTTTTTGACTCAAAACACATCAAATCACTAAAAGAAGCAAAACACCTGAATGTGAGAAGATAGACAATTGATTTCCAAAAAATAACGAAGGAAAAAGTTCGCTAAAGAAACCTTAATTATCTTATAAAGCTCTATTGTATATATTAACTATCTAAAAATAACTGAGTTACAAGATCTTTCTCCAAAGTGCAAAGGAAAAAATCAAGAACCAAGGAAAAAAGACAAAGTCTTTTCCTTAAATACAATAAAGACATGCATAAAGCATCCAATAGGTGAAACTCCATGTGAACTAAAAGTGAGGAAAATCAATGCATTCTTCTCACGAGCAAAGAAGAAAAATGCCCTTAAAAGAGGCCCTCTAATACTATGAACAAAGCTCAAACAGTAAAAAGCTCAACCTCATACTGCATGTCACTGAATTGTAACTCAAACTTGCTTGAATGTGCATGGAGGTGGCACTGAAACTTATATGAATCTCAAAATTATCTCCTTACGAGAAAAAATGAAAACCTCTGAATAAAAAGCTCAAAACTGGAGCTAATTGAACTTTCAATGTCCCAAAATAGTCATGCATGCAATTTGACCCAAAAAAGCTCCAAAATTCACTCCTCCAACTGAAGATGTAACTCAAAATAAATGCCTCATTCATGAAAGAGTCTCAAATCCATCTTAATTACTCCATTTCACATGTGCATGAGAAAAATATTTTTTATATAAACCCCCTTTTTGATAATATTTGTTTTCAAAAAGAATATTTAAAACAAATAATATTATTTTAACAATATTCGAAATTCAACTTTACAAAGCACATTTTAAACAAGGAGCTTAATAATCAAGTGTTTGCAATACATAAAATCCACCCCTTATATCTCCCCTTCATAACATGTATCCCACACTTAGCATCAATTTATCCTTATTCATATTGGCCGACCACTCAACATTATTAACATTAGGCATTATGACTTAGAGTCAAGGCCACATGGAATAAAAGACAGCATGATTATATTAAAAAAGAGTCAAAATTTCCCATCAAACCTTCATGCAAAAAATATTAGGGATAAGAAACCCTAATCATTTGGTCATTTGACCATCAGTGCTTGAGAAAAGAAGTTTCGAGGAGAAGCCTGTTGGCCGCCATGGTTGAGGGTTCAACTGGAAGTTCTCTGCAAGAGGTCGTCAATTTACTTTTTGATGATTTTTCTTGAGAGATTTTGTGTAACAATGCTTGGTAAGTCACCTTGCTTAGTTTTCAGGAATATTTAGACTTTCATAGCTGTGACCAATGTCATAGTTTCTAATGATTCTTTTATGCATCTATTTGTTTACACTTTTCTGGCTTGAGGCTGATTATTGAGTATTGATTCAAGCTCAATGGAGGCCACATTCACGGGTTTCAGATGAGCCTCTTCAACAACAAATGAAGGGTAAGTATCTCACTATTCGAGCCTTGCATGATTCTATTAAATATCTACATATACAAGCTCAATTTAAGGTAAACTGAATGAAAATTTTACTTCCTTCATTCGTTTGTCTATCTTGCAACCATGGTTTGCATTTTTTCCATCAGGGTATTTTATTTCCTCGCTACACTTGAGTCGTGGGCTCCTTAACATGTTGTGGGTTTCATTCAATATTTTTTATGATTTGAAAAGCATTACATGCTATCTATATCCTATCATTTTTTTATAAATTATGGGTTCTAAACCCCCAGCCATGGTTGTAACCTCATTTACTTCACTTCATTTTTTACCTTCTTTCAGCCTGAAACCCTAGAACCAAGTTCATATTCATTCATTTATCTTTAAGAAAAATGTATATTTTTCTTTTCTATGAAATAAATACATTATTTTTTGTGTATTCCACAACTTGAAGGCCGCCATGAGAGTCTTTCTAGGTGTTATTGCATATTTTTATGGCACGACCATGAGGGTATTTCCTTTGTTTTTGTATGTGACACCAAAATAAAACAATGTTGTTTACCTCTGAAGAGACATAAAAAAAACTGTATGTAGGCCATGATCTCTTTCTCATGCTCAAAAACTATGAAATATCTTCAATCTGGATTTGATCTTTAGAATCCCTCTCTGTATTGGAAATTATGTGCATAGTACTTTGCAATACCATTTTGTTTTTTAGACTTTGAGGATTGGTCTTTAAATTCAGCAACATGAATGAATTTACCAAACGTCTTCTATATAAATTGCTTGAATAAATGAGCTTCTTCACATTGCAATATTACTATTTATAGTGTTGTCCACATTGTTATCTACATGGGACTGTCCTTGTTTCATTTTTTGGACTGCGCTTCCTCCATGGTAATAATAATATCTATGATTCATTGATTGCAATGCAAAGTAAAAAAAATGGGAATGTTGCCCTCTTTATGATGCTGAAATTGATTTGTTCCTCTTGACTCTTCTATAGACAATGTATATACTTTGAAGTTATAAGAAACAATTTAATGCTTGAATGCTCTATTTTCCCTTCATTATAAAGGGGCTCCATACTTTATGTGAATGCAATGTAAATAAAATAGAGCTAAAACTAAGATGATGCATGTATTTGATTATGCTCCTTCAAACATGTTTTGATTGCTCCTTTTGAATGATGGGCAATAGGATACTTTGCTCAATCTATTTACATCATGTTGAATTAAAGGCTACTTTACGAACTTCATTCATGGAGAATGATGATTATCTTT
>VDFB02057156.1:0-44492 GCA_007258455.2 Sequoia sempervirens
TATCAACAAACATTCAATAAAGTGGCATTTAACTAAAGGAAGACATAATGCGAGCATGGTATTTGTTGCTAGTAATGCTCCCCGAAGTGGAAAAATGTCAAAAGCAAAACATAACGCGAATGCGTTATATTTTGCATTGGAAATCCACGAGCCTTAGCTTTGGTATTTTCCTTGGAATACCAACCCAAAGGCTTGGAGGGCATTCCCAAGGCGAGCGTGTTTTTCCAAATTCAACAAATTTTCACATGTCGGGTTCGTGCTCACCATCAAGATTGCATCTGGTTCAATATCAAGAAAATCGAACACATGGGTAATGTTAGGTTCTTTATTAGCTTTCCAATGATGTAATTTTTTTCACTTTCTAACAATGTTAAGCCTTTCACCCATAATTTATTTTGTGTGTATTCCCGTTTTTCTTCAAAAAGTAGTGTTTGGTATTTTTTTCACTATAAATTAACCATTCATCAAAATTTGAAATAAATTACATTTTTAGAAACTAGACTCCATTCTACAATTTAAAAAAAAATCTATTAGTTTCAAAAAAATTTAGGGGGAGCACGGCCAAAATTTTGCTTTTTAGGAAGTGCCCACTTAGAAAATTAATAAAAAATCAAATATTCATTAAAAAATTATTTGAAAAAATCATGTTCCTACTACATACTATTATCTAACTTCTGACTTGAGTGATTTTAAAAATACTACAAAAAATTTCACCGTGCTCGGGTCACACAAGAGTTGCTATGTTATGTTTTTTCTGACAAAAACAACAACAATTTGTGTGCATCCCTCTTTTGAACCCCTTAATCTCAACCATTTTCAAAATAAATTAGTAGTTTAGAAAGTAGACTCGGAGCACTGCGGTCCTTGCTTTTTTTCCATCTAAAATTTTTGAGTGTAGCTATCCTCAATTTCACGTCCAAGGTCAGTATTTCCTGATTTTAGAAAAAAAGTGGCCACTTAAGCCCCTTTTTTGGGAACCATCTTGGTGCACTTACCCAGCATCAAAGTCTTCAATCAGGTTCCATACCCAATTTCTATAGGCTGCCAACCTTCTGTTGTGGCATGTGTATTGGCTGCATACTTGCTTGATGACAATTTATAAATCTCCTTTAACCACCAAATTAGTGACCTTCTTCTTATGTGCAAACATCAGTCCTCGAGCTAGAGTTTCGTATTTTGCTACATTGTTAGTGCATCCAAATTGTAGCCTATAAGAAGCAAAGAAAGTTTTTCCTTTGGGGCTGGTTAGTTCAATCCCAACACCACAACCTGTCTTAGACTTGGATCCATCAAATATGAGGGTCCATAGTTGATTATGAGCCAGGGTTGACCCTTTGGAAGTTATTGTGGGTGTCTGGATAGAATGAGCCATATATGGGGTTGCTTGATCTTTGGCATCAGGTATAGGGAAAGGATGCCCTGTAAATTCTTTAGGTATACTTCCCAATTCTTGCTTAGTTATATCATCTGACCTATGGCTATCTTTTTGACAGTCACTTGTGCTTTTGGTTAACCCCTTGGGCTTTGGTACATTTGTGGGTGAAGGGGTGTCAAACAAATCTTGGGGTTGTTCCTCATCAATATGCAGATTCAGAAATGTATCTGAGATAGATTCAATTTGAGAAAGAACTTCCTTTGAGGGTATCCTATCCCAGGTTAACATTATTGCTTCCTTAGCTTCAAACAGGAAGTGATCTGCAATGGTCTCGGAGTGACTTAAGCTAGCTTCCTCAGCTTGGGAAACATGATTTAAAACGTCAATGCAGGGTTGGCAAGTCAATTCAGAATGATTTTGGTAATGTACCCTGCACCAATTAGGGAGTAAAAGACTTTACAAGTTGATGTCTTCCCCCAAGACTAGCTAATCTTGTTGCAACTTTTTGATGAATGCTTGTTGGTTTTCATTAATCATAGAATTAGGGAACTTTTGTATTGGCAGTTCTCTAAGAATATAAAAGGTTAAAATTTCTTCTCTTTTGTAAACCCCTATCTTAGTTTTGAAATAGGCTACTTCGTTGGGGCAGTCATACTCTGTGATGAAATGCTTGAGGCGAGGCTCACTTTCAATCCTAATCTATGTAGGAATTCCTCTCCATGGTAGCCACATGTGTGAAAAGTCTAGGGAGAGATATCCCCCTATGCTTTTCATCAAATCTCTGCTCAACAGCATACCATAGGTCTTGGGAATGTCTGCCACTTGAACATCTATATTGGTTTGAACCCTAGGTTCAGATCCTACTTGCACATGTATGTTTCTTAATTCCCCCACTACATTAACCTTTGTTTTGTCAAGTTGGATGAATTTCTTGTTTGTTTGGATAGGGTTTAATCCTAATTTCTTGCATATGGAAAATGGCATAACATTTCCTGAAGCTCTTGAATCTAACAAACAATTATGGAGATTCTTCCCACAGATTCTTAAAATTAAAAAAAATGGTGGGGTACCTACCTTGCTTCTGTACAAGGTTGCATTCATGTCTGCAGTAGGTTCCACCTTGTTCTTCCCTTTTGATTTATCTACTTGTTCCAAGGCTTTCAGCACTATCTCTCTTTGAGCAGGGCACCACTTTAAGATGTCAAAGTATGACAAAGAAGTTTTCTATTTCTACATCTCAGAAACAATATCAAATTCTGTATTATAGCTTGAATTATCTTTGACAACACCAAGTGAATTACCTCTATTATGGAAGTCAGGTGAACCTTTTGGTGGAGGAGGCTTGTTATCAACACTTTGATTTAGAGGCACCATGTGATTAGGTGGCGCTAACGTAGTGAATGGACCTTTACTCTGATTTCTTAGGAAGTGTCCTCCCTTTGTCTGGAAGGATTGGACATCATACATGTCTTCCTCTGGTTCATTCTCACTTTGCATTGGGAATGAGGGCTCTTCTTCAAAGAGGTCATAAGCCATTACTGTATCCATTGAATCACCTCCTTTGTTTGAATTCCCCTGGAATGTGTGGGCATCTGCATGTGCCATCTTGACCATCTTCTCCATTTTAGGGCAGTTTACCTCAGAATGAGTTGTAGTATCATGCAGTCTGCACCAATTAGTCATGAAATTAAGGTCAGCCACATTTGCAGTATGCAACCTCTGCTCATTAGCTTGATAATTGTGAGGAACTCCACCATTGTTTGGCCCTGTATTCCATTGTCGGTTGTTTCTTGGTCTCTGGTTGTATCCTCTATTTTGATTTTGATAGCCTTGGTTAGAGGAGTTTTGACCTTGATAACCCCTTTGGTTATAATTATTATGGTTTTGATAATTACCCTGATTGTTATTATTCTGATTGGGATAATTACCTTGGTTTTGAGAGGGGTTCAACCTAAGCTGGGCCATGTCATTTGTAACTTGAGACAGTGTTTTCTTTAAGGTCTCTACCTCATTTGTAAGTTGAACTATCTTTTCACTTTCTAGACTCTTAGCAACAGGTAGCTTATCACCATGATTTGGTGTTCCAATTTGGTTATGATGACCATGGGAACCTTGAGGAACCTGTGATTGTTGAAGAGAGTTAGGGGTTTCTTTGGCAAAGAATGGAATAGAAGGTTGAGCCTGCAACTCAGATATGGATCCATAATGAGGAGACATCCCTAGGACAGTATTGAATAAAGGGGTTGGGATAGACATCTAATACCCCATTGAAAGAAAACCTCCTCCCAAACTTTGTTGAGAGTTAGTTTGTTGTTGCAGCTTGATAGCCAAATGATAAACTTTGGATAGAGAATCAATATCAGCTGGTTGATAAGTCCTTTGCAGGAACAAGCCAAGAAGAGGGTCTATAACCCTAAAGTATGCTTGAATAGCACTATTCTTGGTAACTAGATAGGGGTCTTGCAGTCTCCTATACATTCGTTGAAACCTGGTATTGAACATGGGCAAGGATTCACATGGCTCCTTCCTAATGGTAGAAAATTGGTGATATAAAAGAGTTGGATCCACATAGATTCTAAACTGATTGATGAAAGCATTCTCCAAGTCTGTCCAGCTCAAAATAGAATGCTGAGGGAGATTCAAATACCAGTTGTATGCCATATCCCATAGGGAATAAGGAAACAACCTACAAACTACATCATGGTGACCTATCTGAGCCCTTGTACAAGCATCATTAAAAGCTTGTATGTGCTCTTCATCACTTCTTGATTCAACATGAATGTACTTGGGGCAAAATTTCTTAGGATTCTTAGGCATATCATGAAAACCTCTAAGAATAGTCCCTAATGGAGAGGGATTATTCTAAAAGAAAGCCATAGGTGGTGGTGGTGGTTGAGCCAGGTGTTGGATGGGTAAAACCAGCTATAGTGACAATTAAGATGGCTTGGATGGTGGATTGATGGGTATCCATTGGGGTATTAGCGAAAATCTTGGTGGAGTGAGTGGGACTGATAAGGGTGGTGTGATGATTGACCCTATCCTGTGACTCTTATGTCTTATTGGGGTCTTGAGTTCTATCAAGGGTGGTGGATTTTCAACTGATCGAAGAACTCTATGGGACCTTTCTAGGGAGGAAAACCCAGCTTTACCCAGTTTCCCCTTCTAGGCCCTCCTTTTAGTGCCAGTCTCTGTTGATGGTCCAAAGTGGCACAACAACATGCAAACAAAATATTGCTACTCTGTTTCTCCTGAAAGAGAAAGATGATCACATGGATATCTTAGCTCCCAAGGTATTTGTAGTTGGTTCTCAACTATGCTAATTTCACTCAGTTGGTCAATGTAACAATAATATTCTAGGGGCCTGCTGGTGTTGAGCTTCTGGATCATTCTATGATCAAGCGTGAACTAAAACCTAATCTAATTGGGGTTTTTAAAGAGACAACAAAAGATAGACCAGAGTTTTGGAACAAAAAAAGAATAATAATTCATCCAACTTTAACCAGACTTGTTAGCTTCAAGGAATTGTAAACTAAAACTAAAGAACAAAGTCAACTTGTGATTGACACACAGTTGCATTCATTCTCAGTGCTGATTTCTACAACAGATTACTAGTTACCATTTTAAATAAAACACAAAATAACATTTCATTCCTTGAAGGCTTCACAAATCAAATGATTAATTCAAGATAAATACCATTTTGGAATGCAACCTGAAGTAGCTTAGAATCTGATTGCTTCTACTATTGGTGAAATAGATAAGCAATATTTACAAAGCTGGCACAATCACTAGTGTACAAAAAAGCCATGACTCTAAATTGTTTCCATCTACACTAAGAAAACTTGAAAGATACATTATTGGTTTCTACTAAATCTGACTACTAACTGAGAAGACAAAAGAAGCTCCCTTTACTAAGAAACATGATGCAGTTCTATCTCCTCTCTCCTTCAGAAATTCCTACTATTCTAAATCTATATTCTATATCCTCTATATTTCTACTAACTTTTCTTTCTAACTTCTAACTCCTAAAACTCCTCCCCTTTTTTCTTTTTTTACAAAGAGGCCAGAATGCCATATATACAGAGTGTACCCAAAAAGAATGTTGGCCCCATGTTTTTTGGGTTTACAAAATATCTTACTTCAGAAAGGTTGGCATCTAGATCTTTTTGAATAGGGTTGGTTCTGCATTAAATGCAAATTCCCGCTATTCATGTCGGTGAAGGATGGCTTCCAGGAGAAACATTCTTTTGCAACTACCGCAATTACTTCTGCCTCCGTTTCCATCTTCACACTCCATTGTAGCCACCTTGAATGCTCAAAAGATCACCATTAATGCTGAGCAAATCTTTTTCCAGAAAATCGCACAACTATCACTGTGACTCATGGTTTCCCTTTTCTTCCTTCGGCCCTCTTACCATTCCAGATCTGTTGACGTTGACCCCCTTCTAGAAATAGTCTTTGGCCTCTCCTACTAGATCCAAATACCATCACTCTTGAGCCATTCCTTTGGTGAGACATCCACATCGAGCCTCTCACCCTTTCGGTGAGACACCATTGGGTCGGCAGAACATCTTCAGATAAATAATTCAATCCTGCAAAAAAGATGCCTCTGTTAGTTCCAAAAATATATTAATATCATGCCTTTAATTTTAACAAAAAGAAACTCAACTCTGGCGGAGGTGGAACCAGAATGGGACTGGTGACAAAAATAAAGAAACAAAATAGGTGGAACCGAGACCAAAACCACATCAACACCCCCATTCAAAACTAGTGGGGTCAGAACCAAAAAGAAACAGAACCAAGTGGAGCTAGGACCATAACCAAACCTGAACCAGAAAATTTTCAAGTTTCAGGTTCAAATTCAATTCCAAACCCGCCTTCGATGACACCCAGAAAAGGACAAAGAAAAGGGACAAGGGAAGAAGAAAGGGGGAGAGAAACACCCCACGAAAAGACAAAAATGAATAAAAAGCAAGACATGTAGAATCAGGATCGGAATGAAACCCAAACCTGAAACTAATCAAAGTTTATGGGTTTGGTCCCAGTTCCACTTTCGGGCCCATCAGAGAAACAAAAAAGACGTGTGAGGTAGAAAAATAAAGGAGGCAGAACCGGGACCGGGGAAGGAACAGAAAACAGAACTTGGAAGAAATTCCAAGTTTGGTTTCCATTCTGGGTCCGGGTCTGCCAAAACAAAAAGAGAGTGCCCAAGGCCGAAAAGAAAATACTTAAGGCACAGGACACAAAATCCAAAGGAAAAAAAGGCCAACGAGAGAGAGAAAAGAAAAAGCGGAGTCAGGGCCGGGATGGAACATGGATCAGGAACCTTGAAGAGTTCAATGTTCTGATTTGGATGCAGACCCAGCTCTGATAGACCAAAGGACACCAAGGAACTGTTGGAAATGGAACCAAGGACAGAACAAGACCAGGACTTGGATGTAATTCCAAGCCCGGTATTGGTCTCGGTTCCGCTTCCGACAAAACTTACGAGAAAAAAATGCCTAAGGAAAAAAACCAAAGGCCAAAGGAAAACATAATAGAACAAAGGGGGACCCATTTTGTTCCAGAATAAAATGGGGTGGTTATGCAAGGCATAACAAATACCTTTTGTTCATCAGGATCCCAAAGCTTGTATCCTTTCACACCATAACTGTATCCAATGAATATACATTTAATAGCTTTGTTATCCAATTTTGTTCGCTTCTCCTTTGGCACATGAGCATATGCTTCGCAACCAAACACTCTTAGATGTCTAAGTGAACGCTTATGGCCCGACCATGCTTCCATTGGCATCTTATCAACAAGAGTTGATGTAGGAGACCTATTTATTAGGAAGTAGGTAGTGGATACAGCTTCAGCCCAGAACTTTTGTTCTAGTCCAACACCACTCAGCATACTCCTAGCCTTCTCCATCAAAGTCCTGTTCATTCTTTTTGCAACTCCATTCTGTTGTGGAGAATATGGAGTTGTCTTCTTTCTTTTAATACCACAATATTTACAAAATGTATCAAAATCATTAGAGCAATATTCACCACCATTATCTGTCCTCAAACATTTTATCTTCTTTTCAGTTTGCAACTCAACCATTACTTTAAATTCTTTGAAACGATTGAAAACTTCAACTTTACTCTTAAGGAAATAAACCCATGTTCTTCTAGTGAAATCATCAATGAAAGAAACATAATAAACTGATTTACCAATAGAAGAAACATCAACTGGACCAAATACATTAGAATGAATTAGATCCAAGATACATTCATAAGACTTATGAGAAGACGAGTAAAACTGAACGCAGTTATGTTTTCCATAAATACAATGCTCACAAAAATCAAATTCAAGATTGCAGTCATTCAACCCATCAACAAGGTTTTTATTTTTCAAGGTCCATAGACCCTTCTCACCTATGTGGCCAAGTCTTTGGTGCTATAACATGGTATTCTCCGCAGGAAACTTTGATTCAGTAGATAGAGCACCCTTGGGTACCCAAAAACCATGACCATTTGTTGAGAGAGAAACCCTCCCCTTTTCCAACAGAGTAGTCTTTGTCACAATGTTATCAGAAGTGCTATTGCACTCAATCGTGGATGCATCAAATTGGTACAATGTACCCAATCTGCTTCCTCTTGCTATCACCATTGCACCTCTCACCATTTTCACACCTACTTTAGAAAACTATACATGCACACCCACATCTATTAGTTTGCTAACAGATAACAAATTTCTTGCTAGTCCTGGGATATGCAAGACACCATCAAATCTTCTAATTCTACCATCAGAAAATTTCACACAAATAGTTCCACGACCAACAATATCAAGAATAGAGGTATCACCCAAATACACCTTACCACCATCAAAATTTTCATACTTACTAAACCAATTTCTATTAGGAGTCATGTGGAAAGATGCACCTGATTCTATCAACCATGCATTGTCACCTGTATGAGTGGCCAAGGCTGCAATAAAAGCATCTCCATCTTCCTTCTTAGACTCAGAATCACAATCTTGCTTCTTCTTATTTTTCTTCTTTTCTTCTTTACAGTCCTTTCAGAAGTTTCTGGGCTTTCCACAATTCCAACATATTGCCTTGGACTTACCAGGTGATTTTGATCTCCCCTTATTTTTGGACTTAGAAGAGCCATGTTGCTTTTCATTCTTGCCTCTTTCTTTTGGTCTCCCTTGAACAATCAAAGCCTCTTTGGCATTTAGAGAGACCTTCCTTCTCATCTCCTCAGAAAGTAGAGAACTAACAACATCCTCCATATTCAAGACAACGAAAGTGCTCCCTATGGCCATGACAAGGCTGTCCCATGAGTCTGGCAATGAACATAGCAGGATTTGGCACCTTTCTTCTTCATCCATTTTCACTCCAACTGAGGTCAACTGAGTCACCAACATATTAAAGCTTTCCAAATGCTCTGAAATTCGTCCACCTTCTTCCATTCTCAAGGAATACAACTTCTTCCTCAAGAAAATCTTATTCACAAGTGATTTTGCTTGGTAGATCTCACTTAGCTTCTTCCAAAGCTTCTTTGCAGTAGATTCTTCATGGACATTAATTAGAATTGAATCTGCAAGACACAACCTTATGAGACCTTTAGCTTTTCTATCCATTACATCATATTGTGTAGCGAAAGTTGGATCTGCGGGCCTCAGTGTATTCTCATCCACTACATCCCATAGATCTTGATCAATTAACAAATCTTCCATCTTCAGTTTCCAGATCTCAAAGTTTGTGCCAGAAAAGTTCTCTACATTAGTTCTCCCTGACGTGCTTGCCATCTTTATGATCCTGCAATACAGAAAATGAAATACTCTGCACAAGCTCCCACTCAAACCTTGATTAGCTAAAAAAACCCCGTACCCAACAAATAGAACCAAAACTGGCCAAGCTCTGATACCACTTGTAGGGAAGAAAAGGTGTGCAGAATCGCTTCCTATGCTAATCTTGAGAGAACAATTATGCAAATTTCAACTAAACTAATTACAGGAATCTCAAGAAACACACAAGAGCATGAATAAAAAAATGGGCACATAACACAATGATTATCGTGGGGAAAACCCTTACAGGAGAAAAACCCCACACTCTAAAACCTGCATAATGTATTACCAAATCAACATATGATTACAATACACTTGCAATGAAAGTTCTTACAAGAGTATCACCTCAACTCAAGCTTGGAGAGATATCACTAGCATCCTTCTAGCACCCAACCTTGCAAACAAAACTCCATAATTCAAACTCCTCTCCAAGCCCTCATTATATAGGCATTTCACAACCTGGTAACCACATGTGGTTTTACAATACCATGGGAAAAACCTCCATGCCACATGTTACCCATTCTTGAAACCAGGTTAAAAATAGCTCTCACAACCAAAAGCTTATCCCCTATTTTTGACCCTCATAACTAACATGAAATGTTCCATACACTCTCTAAAAATAGGCCTCCCATAATATAGTATGGACAAGGCAATTTTTGACAACTCATATTCCCTTTTCCAAGGCAACGACACAGAAAAATACCAACTAAATTTGGGATAATTTTGCAAGGCTGAGACGCATGTTTTCTCAACAGATGAAAACACAAAATCCTCAACGCTGTCCCAAACAAGCTTAAACCCATATTCACAATTTCATAGCCAAACAATCACTTGAGTTCGACAATTGCATTTGTCGATCAATTTATAATTTAAATTTGTACTAAAAATTCAATGATCTTTCAATCAAATAAAATTGTACAGATTTGTAAACAATTAAAATTTATTCCTCTAAGTTCCATGCATAAATCAAAATTTTACAATATCTGCCTTTCTTGAGTCTCATCTCCTTTTCAGTTCCCCAATCTGCAATTACATACATTTTCACATATTTTACATATTTCTCTTTTATGAAAATATCACATCGCTATTATACCATTGGCAGCCTCCCTATTGTTGTTCTGGTTAGTCTTCATAGCCTAGCTTCACATTGGCTGATTCCAATCCTTTTACCTCAGTACTTCTCTTGCTTCTGCATCTCTGCACTTTAATCTATAGTTTCACATTATTTTACTGGCCCAATTTAAAGTTTCTTAACTTGGAGAACGTTCCTCTCTTCTAACTTACCTTGCAACTCTCTTTTCCACTTCTGTCTGGAAAATATGTGGGCTTTACCAATTGCACCTTCTCTCATCCAGTCCCTACTTATTCCTTTATCTCGTTGCCCCTCTCTCCCTCTTGTGGTTTTGCAAAAAATATCCCTTCTATCACCTATGGGGCAAAATTTTTAAGTTTATTCTCTGCAAATTTAATTGTTTTCAAATTCCATGCCTCCCTCTCAAACCTACATAGCCTTTCTTGGCTCCTCTTCTGTGCCTAATCCTCTCTCATTATTTTTCCTTTTTACATTGAAGTCTGCAATTTTATTTTTCTTCTTCCTATCTGGCGCCTCTTCCCATTCTTTTGGTGTGTGACCCTTCAATATGTCATGCATTTAATTTTATTCCCTTTTACACATATGCAACCCCTTATTTTATTTAATTGCATTAATTTTGTATCGAACCCTCCTTCCTTTTTCCTATCATGGCTTTTAACTGTTCATCATGGTTTTTCTTTGTTAATTCTTGGCCTCTTCATTTCACCTCCCTGTTGCCATCAGGTGGCCCCAATTTTGAATTCACTATCAAGACGTGAAACTATAATATGACATTTTGTCAAATGCAATTGACAATAATGTCATTCAATTATGTTTCAAACAATCTTCGAAACTGCATTCCAAAAGAAAAATTCAAAAATAAAACAAATTTCAAAATGAAATATTTTTAGGTTGATGAGGATTACACCTATACCTGAATGCTCTTACATCATCTAGCATATGCTTAAATATTACAAATTTTATTTTGTCGAAAGGTTTAGAAAATAAACCAACCATGTTCTCATTTATGTAGATAATGTTTTTTGAGCTATCATGATAAATTAAGTTATTTTTCAATTGCATTGAGCTTTGATTGTCACAATTAATAAGTGCAAGTTCACATTTCTTTTCTCCCAATTATTCAAGAATGCACATTATTGAATAGCTTCACCAGTAGATTTACACAATTCTTTATACTCCACTTAATGTATTTAATATTGAAGTTAATAGTTCATTCCATGTGTCAAATAAGTATCATAGCTAATTCCAAA
Source organism: Sequoia sempervirens (assembly GCA_007258455.2). Classification (NCBI taxonomy): domain Eukaryota; kingdom Viridiplantae; phylum Streptophyta; class Pinopsida; order Cupressales; family Cupressaceae; genus Sequoia; species Sequoia sempervirens. The sequence continues at coordinate 11,534 of VDFB02057156.1, forward strand.
TGGGTCTCATTTATCTTAGCCATAAATCAACTAAGTATGCAAGATTAGATCTTGCATAATCAAACTACCTACTATTTATCTACAAAGTTCTATTTACTTCTTTTATATCATCAACAATGTTAATATTAGCATATTGAAGCTTTTGACCATTTTTCATAATCTTACTCACAGTCCAATTCTCTAGCTAACTCCAAGCAGAAAAATCTGCACCTACATGTACACAACAACAAGAAAAATGTTGGGGTTGTGTTTTGAGGTCTGCCTCAGTCAGACCCTTGTTTCGATGTTCCTACCTCCATAGACAACCAATATGCAATGATATGTAGAAAAGTGATAAAGAAGAGAATTTAGAAATGACACAATGAAGTAGAGAGCAATAACAACCCGGATGCTACTCTACAAGAACAATAATGCAAGTAGATAAAAAGACACAATATCACCTTCCCTGTTATAAGCACTCAAGGCTGATAGAGGAAGGATAAGAATGATACCACCATGCCAAGGAGGTAGAGCTTTATGAACCTACAATGATAATGGTATTTGGAGCAAGAAGATGTTGTAGACTTAGTAAAGATAGAGCTACTAGAAGCAAAAGAGAATTAGAATGATCAAATTGAGCTAGAGAGCTTGAGAATGAGAAAGAATGGAGCTTGAATGAATGGAGAAAGTGATAGAGTGAGTGAAGTGATTTCAAATGGACAAAATGGAGGAAAATAATTGTTTCCCATTGGTCAAGATTTGAAAAGGGATGTTACATTCACATGCATCAAGGAATCATAATATTTCTATAGATTCTAGATGTAAGAATCTTGTTAGGAAGGCAACGTGGTGCATGAATGTTTGCACAACACATACATGCTCCTAACAAAAAATATCTCATTTATACAAAATGATAGGTACACGTGGGAAAATTAAGGTGAAAGTGGTGGGTTTTTGCATCATTAGACTTGTAAGTGAAGGTAGATTAATGAGAAATTTGCCTAGGTACAAATTTATGCCATTGTAAAATGTTCTATTAGTAATGTATATTTCAAGATCCTTCCTTTTAAATTCATGATATAGATCTCTTTTTATTTCAACAATCAAGCCCATGACACTTATTATTATGATAGAATAATCAAATATATTTAATGAAATAAAAAATTCTATTTTTCATATTTCTTTATATACAATCACTTTTGCTACTCGGTGGAAGAATGCTAATTACGTTGATCTCCTAACTATTCCAATTGTTGACTCTTCAAAAGATGCTAACAATGATGTTTCAATTGTCTCTTCTAAGGATATACCTTCCTAGGATTTTGTTGAGCTTCCTATTTGTGACCTAGTTTTTTTGGGTCTCAAGTGCTCTACAAGTGTCCCTCCTCTTTTGGTTGCTTCTCCTTCTCTTACGATTGTCTCCACTCCATCCTTGGTTCTTCCCATGGGGATGCCTCTTTCCCCGCTCACAGTGGGGGCCCAACTGATATTATCACTTGGATAGTAGTTTGTAGAAGGTTTAAAGGTATCCCCTCTACCTCTTCCTATTCTCCTAACTTGTTGAAAAAGTCTTGCATTTAGGGTCGAGACCCTTATTTCTTGTTTCTCTTTGATTCTATGCTTCGGTCAAAAGCATAACTTGTCTTTGTTGTGTTTTTACTTTCCTAGCTATCTCAATTCTTGTGAGCTCCTAGTGTTAGGCCTTTAAGGTTGTTTTGTATTGTGTATGGACCCTTCTTGTTTTTATCTTAAAACCAAAATTTTAATGAATACTTGCTCTAAATATATTATCAATTTTCACAAAAATTCTTTCTCTAACATGTATATAATATGTTCTTATATCCTTGCATCACAAAACCTTATAGTTGACCAAGTTTTATTTCATTTTTCAATTCACCATTTAGCAGTTCCAACTTAACATCCATCTTATGTAAGTCCCAATTATAGTTAGTAGAAAATGTAATCACAAGTTTAATGTTGTTCATTTTGTCTATAGGTGAAAAATTTCCCTCACAATGTATTCATTCCTTTTGGGAATATCCTTTTATAAATAATTTAAAATTAAATTTTATATATACTACCATGAACCTTAAAATTAGATTTGAATGACCATTTTGAGCCTATAAGAACTTAGTTAGTTCCCAAGTTGCATTTTTATGATATAATCTTATTCTCCATATATAGAAATGATTCACAATTTATTAATTTTATCTTATTTAAAATTGATAAGTTCATTTTTACTTATTACTCGAGATATTAAAGAATAGTCCTTATAGTAGATTGGTGTCTCCATTTGTTTCATCAATATTTTTAGCACCACTATTTCTTGATGTATATTTTCTTGTAGTTTCAATGTTGTTTTTAACCTAAAAATCATCTTGTTGACCTTCAATTCCTCTAAATTCAATGCCTTTAGTGTCTTATTAAGAAAGTTCCCAAGAAGTTAGATCATCTTTCTCTTGAATTTCATCTATATATTCATGAAATATAACATCTATAATTGTAAAGAATTTATGAGTAACATGATTTTATATTTTCTAAGCCTTTTAATCAACATAATAGTTAATGAATATACATTTGAATTGATTTTCCTTCTAGTTTATTTTGAAACATAAGAGAATTATTTAGTTTTAAAAAATATCAAATTATTAACAATTAGCTTATGGCTACAAAGCAGAGTGTGGAGCGGAAAGAAATGGAGGGCTCTTTTTTTTTTTTAAATTAATGAAGGAGCTGGAGATGATGATGGAGATCTTGAAGGTCTTGGGCACTCATGGCCCTTTCTTTTCTCCCCTATGGATGCTCCTGTGGTGTGTGTTGGAAGTGTGGTCTAGAAGAGAGCTTGGAAGGCACAGGGTGGGCTGAGGAACATGTTTTCCTTTGCTGCTTCTTCTGCGGGTGTCCTAGATCTAGTTGGATTTTTTGCTAAAGGATTGGGCACTGCTTTTCATATTGCGAGTGGGTGTGTTTTAAACCTTTTTGAGACACATATTCTTCTTGTGCCAGGGGACGCTTCCTGCTGTCAACGTGGGTCTCTGGTGAGGCCCTATCTTGATGCTGCTTCCAAATTTGTGTGGTTGGGGGATTTTTTTTATATTCCTTCTTGTGGGCACACCTTTAGATTTCGTTTGTTGCTATAGCTAATCTGTTTGGATTGGCTCATTTGCATACCATTTCTGGCCTTTTTGGGCTTCCTTGGAGGTCATTCTGCATTGTTTCCTTTTTGGGAGGCATTACCAAAATTTTCTTACTTTGACTTCTTAGTTTGTTATCAGAAGCTTGGTTGTTGTTGGAATTTTTCTCATGGGTATTCTTCTTGTTGTTGCTTCAAAATTGCCTTCTTATTCTAGTGGTAAGAGTGTTTTTCTTGCTTGTTGTGGATTGCTTGCTATGGCTTCTTAGTTTATTGTTATGACCTTGGTTGGTGTGGGTTTTTTCCACATGGGTATTCTTCTCACTACTGCTTCAAGCTTGCCCTGTTCTTGTGATGGTAAGAGTATTTTTTCTAGTAGTGTTTTTGCTTGGGTTTTGGTTGACCCTAAGGGTCTTGTGGACTATTTCTTGTACAATATCATTGACATACCTCTTTTGGCTCTTGATTTCTTGTTTACTGCTACTTCTCAAAAGGTATTCCTCTTTTTGGGTCTCTCAGGGGTATCCTTTGTCTACTTGCCTATGATGCACATGGTTTTTTTGGTAGTGTGTCTTCTCAAGGGGGATGTTGTGCTCATCTTGCTCTTATTACTTGATGCAAGATTTGTGAAGTTTGGTATAGTCCTTGGTGTGAGTTTTATGCTTGGATGTTGGTTTCAGCCTACTACTGGCCTTTTGTGGTAGAGGTATTTTGGAGGGATGGTCCTGAAAGCCTTGGCTATTCAAAATACTTAGTTAGCTTCTAAGGTCATGATCTCAATGGATGGGGTTGTACCTATTTTGTTTCTTTTGGCTGGGGTGTTTTCCATTCCTATCATGCAACCCGAGCATCTCGTGAAGATTAATGGTGTTGTTCTTTTCCATTCTTCTAGTTTGGTTTCTCCTTTGCAACCCACTTTGACTAGTTCTTCTATTGAGGTGGAGATCCATTCTATGTTTCTCCTTTTGAGGAGTGTGCTCCTATGGAGGTGGAGCTCAAGTTTTCTTTAAGGGGTTTTTGTGGAAAGGGATTCCTTTCTCCCTTTGGTTTATTTTATGTTCAATTCCAAACATATGGAGTTGTTGATCAGGGTTTGTTGCCCTGTTTATAGTGTTTTAAGCTGCTAGCTCTCATTGGGTTTCCCCTAGTTCTATGGGGTGGTCTATTTCAAGTTGGTTTCCTTTGTTTTTGCTATCTCTATTCTTGCAATTGGTCTTTTGGTTCAATGCTCTGATCAAAAGCATATGTCTTTGGGTTGTTCTACTAGTTCTATTCTCTAGTCAAAAGCATAAGTTTATGGTTTGTTCCTCCTTGGCTCACCTTTAATGAGTCCCTTTTTTTTGGTCTCAATTTTCATGAGCCACCTTTTCCTCTATGGTTGTTCTGTTATGGGTACTGGCCCTTCCAGTCTTAATCTAATCAAAATAATTGGCATATGGCCAATGAAAGATTCATAAGAATTTTTACTCTCTAAGAACCTAGTTGGAATTCTATTAAATTTCAATTCATTATTGTAGATACAACTTTAACATGTTGGTGATTGTTGTGTGGTCTCACAACATGCCCCATTTTGCTCCTTGGAAAAATGTGGACCCCCTATTTCTTGTTCTTCTTTCCTCTCACTTTCGCTTGCTTTGGTGTTGCTTTGGGGGAGAGTTGGTAAAATTGCAAGTCTTATTTCAATTTTTTTGGTCTTTTCTTAATTCCTTGTTCTTTCCTAGATTCAGTGTCTTAGTTTCTTCACAATTTTTTTATTATTTTTTACTAGAAACTAAAATCCCAAAGTTTTTACAGTTGCTTCAAAGATGTTGTATCTTTGATTGGTCCTAGTCCTACCTGGTAAGTCGACACTCAAAAGTTGTCAATCCCACTTGTCACATTCTTTTTTGCATCAGTTAGTTCGATGGTTGCTTTGTTTTTTTAGCTAAAGGTTAGAAACTAGAGGTTCTATTATGAAATTTTTGAATCACTTTTAATCTTGCTTGGACCTGATTAATGGTTCCTCTCTTTGCTCCCAATTATTTTACGAAGCTTGGAGGTAAGTGTCTTGATTCCAAATAATATTTCCAAGGTTTGGTACTAAAGGTTGTCAACCTCAATGATTGTAAATGATCATGTATCTTAAAGGTGTTTGCCTCATAGAAATCAAAGTGACACAAGAGTGCCAAATAAGCTTTTCACCCTATCTTTTCCTCTAGAAGTGAGCTCACACAAGAACCAAGGTGTTCATAATTTGAACCCTAAGCTGCCATTATTGCACCTTTATTTGATAAATTAATACATTTTAATAGGTAATTAATGAAGGTTGTTACACCCCTAACTTTAACTATGTTTTATTTTTTACTTTGAAGTAATTAGTAGATGATTATGCATGTTCTAATGATTTGGCGTTTAGTTAAAATGGCTAGAAAAATCAATGTTTTCATGAGTCATGTTTATTTGACTAAAATTTGACATGTGTTTAAAAGATGTCAAGATGTGATGATCTCATGAGCATTATGAAAATGATTACTGTAACATCAATCTTGTGTTGTTGATTGCAAGTTACATTCAGGAAACATGTTTTCGTCCTCTGAGAAAGGGAGGGAGAGCATCATCAGAGAGAAGGGTATAGATACAAGGAATAGAACAGGTTGTCACCATCTTAAGTCTATTTCTAGTTGCTTAACATCAACCTAGTCGTTTTGGGGATAGTGGCATCATCAAGGTTGAACTTTAGTTGTTTCGCGATTGAGACAACTTTATGTCGAATATGTCACTTCTCATGTCGTGACGATTTTATGTTGCGACCTCATTTGTGTAATTGGGTGTTCATCATTTTCTATATTCTTGATAATAGTTTGAATTGGCTTATTAAGTCGAAGAACTAATATTATAGTCGATTCCTTACAAAAGGAAGTCATTATGTTGATCACCCATGAGTTCATTTTAAGGGGTGAATGCACCCGAGAGATGACAAAAAGATCAACATCATTGATCATGTAAGATTGTGTTACCAACTCTAAATTTTGGAATGATTTATCATTTATATGTGTTGTATTTGGTGATACATTTAACGACTAAGCCAGTCGTTGAGTCCACTATTTTGACAAGGCTCCTTTTATGGAGGGGCATGATTTATCGATATGTTTTCTTGACTCAATTGAGGAGCTTATTGATTATAGAGATGATATAGATATGCCTATTCTTACAAGTTGTTCCTTCTAAATAAATTAAGGGATTGTGTTTAGCTACTACCTATAAGATGAACGTGGCAAAAGTCTAAATTCAAAGATTATTAAAAATCATTTTTTTTAGATCACGGGCATCTCACCAAGTTAGCACGGGTTCAAACTCTGTGTTGGGCATTCCACGCATGGGAACGTGGCTTCCTACATGTAAGCCAAATTATTAACTGACTTCATGACTCTAACCACTTTTTGGAACTAACTTCTTTCTTTCTTTCTTTCGCTATCTACCTAGATGGCGGTTTCTATAACGGATTCTTGGTAGGAAGAGTGGAATTTTTCTCGGGAGGTTGGAATATTAGGAGGGGCGGGTGAGGAGAGAAGGTAGGGAAAAAAATTATGATGGAGTGAATTCTTCTATGCAAAATTGGATACCATTTCATTCATGATTATTATCCTACATTGTATAATGAATCGAAAGGGGAAGAATCTGATCATTGTAGAAGGGTTATTTCCAAGAAAGCAAGAAAGGAAGTTCATGACACAGGAGGCTCAAGAGAGCACGATGGGAAGATGAAACCTTCAATAAAACTATATTGCATAAATTATGAGCAGGACAAGAAGAGATGAGGAGCATCTCAAATAGAGAACATATCCTGAAGTTAGGCATGAGCTCGTCGAGATTATAAGCTAAGTGATTTCTATTTATTTTTCCTTGTTTTGCTTAAGAAATACTTCACTGGAATCTTCAAAAAGTTCCTGTAATAATGATAATGAAAAGAATAGATGTCTCTTTTGCATGGAAATCATACTATGATTGTTGCAAGGATAGGAAGTGGATATTTTTGTATGTTAAACATTTACGAACCACCCAAAACCAGATAGGTTGTACGTATATTATCCTTGTCGGTAGGTCTTAAAAAGTTTTCAAACTTCACTATCATGCAAGAAAATCCACGGGTTGTGGAGTAGGAATCTTTTAGAAAGCTATATCATTTTGAATAGTGGTAGGAGAAACGAAGTTGGAGAGTATCCTTGACTTTTAGGGAAAACTTAGAACGATGTTTTATGACATAAAGAGATTTAGTAGTGAGTCCTCGGGACAGTGTGAAAGGGACCAAATTAAGCCTTGTTGTCTCTTGTCGTGCACATATGTGTGAGAGCTTGGACCAAGTAGTATTCTCACGCAAATTTTATGCATGGTAAATCCTTCCAAATAGCATGTAGGCAGTGATTGGATAGGTACTCTACCTTGTCAGAATATAGACTGGAACCGAGACAAAGTTAAGTAAAATACAATGGACCTAATTTTAGTAAAGGTTTCTTACCATGTTCTATTGATCTAAAACATGTAGTAGACTGAAAATTAAAGCTCTCTTTCCCTAAATACCGTTAAGCTTCTAATGAACTATGTGTGGGAATATATGCTACGAGTATAATGGAGGATCATGTGTTAGGATACTTTGGAAGTTACATGTTCTACTTCTGAGGATCCATGAAGACCATTTATGATACTAGAATATTTTAATTATTGGCTTCATCAACACAATCTTGTTTGAGACAAAGTTACTGCTCTAAATATATTATGAGTACACAATGGAAATGCCCTTTTATGGGAAGGAATTGATTCCCATTGGAGACATAGTGTTATTACATGATTGATCCTAAGCCAAACCTGTGGTATTGGGTGTTTTCAAAGAAAAGAAAATTGGTTGACCTTATGATAAGCATCTTCTCCTTGTGTTAAACCCTTTCGAGGACAAATATGCTTGGAGACAGTTTCAACTTCTCCTTTATTTCAAGATTGAGACTTTTGACCAGCTCAAGAGTATAGATATAACATGAGTTGGAAAGTACGAACCTTATTATATAAGAATGATAGAACGTATTTTAGTGCTAAGTGCACAAAGGAATTTCGTTGTTCCAATACTCGGCATCAATGTTGTAACCAACTTTAAGAAGGGGATGTTGGGAGACCAAAACTCAACCCGCATGACTATTGTTCTTGAGATAGTTGTTAAAGATATATATGACATACTGATATAAAGGATGAAATTCATATGAATTTATAACCTAACCTTATTTGGATGTGAGTAACCTTGAGTTGACAAGGAAGTTGGGAGAGATTTATTATCTCTTACAAATCAAACCTATTAAGGTTGAAGGATTGAACTTAGTCAAAGTACTAGCTATGAGAAGTAATGACACTCATTAAGATATCAGATATCATGCTTATTCATGTTAAATGAAATTTGAATTGTGAAATGATAAGTTGTCTGGGCAGACTAGAAGTAATTGCTCTTATGTTTTGCTTCACTATTGCTATTATCTATGGAGAACAAGGATGTTTGATATTTCCATGTATTGGGTTAGAGAAGCTAAACCCTAGTATTGAATCAAGGAGGATATAGGAAATATGTAACCCTTATGTCAGATATAACATTGTGTATATATATATATATGTATATTGATTGACAGTGAAAGGTCGAGAAAACTATAAGAGAAAGACATGAAGTCTTTATAACACTTTAAGAGAGTCTTTGATAATGTAGCAACTCGATAATGTTGAAACTCGATTAAACACATTGAGATGTTGGGTATTGAATCTTGTGAAGTAAATGACAGGACGTCATAAACCCTAGATATTGCAAGAATGTAATAAGGGACTTTTGAAAAGGTTTGAAATATCTAAATCTTTACATTGCATGTTTAGAATGAGTTATGATTAATTCTAAGTCGGATTGACTGGAATGGTTTTTCTATACAAACTAGTTGAGCCTAGAATACCAAATAAAGTAAGAAAAATTGTAGGATTAGATAGTTTCTAAGACGAGTCAGAGGTGTGTGTCTAGATGGAATGACCAATCAGAATGATCATACTTAGCTAGAAGGGATCTAGAGTTGTATGGTCGATTGATTTTTGTAGGACACATCACTAGGACTCAGATGGTGAAACTTGACAATTCCTTATATCTATATCCTTCGTGAAGGGCCGGGGCACTTCCAGTTAGGAAGTGTGTGGGGGACCACTTGAGTCCGTGGTTGGAGGAAAAGCACTAGGATGATGCTCTCCCTTTGTAGCAGAAGGCTCATCGAGTCTCTTGAAGTTCGACATCAACATTCTAGATGCAGTGAACTCCATGTTCTGGCTTACGACAGTCAAAACTTATGAGGTAAAACTATTCTTTATGATAAGTGTATCTTATGTGATTAGTTATCTTTACATGTGAATTCAAGTTTGAATTTTATCTAGAAAAGTTCTACTTTATTCTTGTACTTATGCAAATGAAAAAATAAATAAAAATTCTCTCTTGTTTACTAAGTTTATTTACCTTTTAGTAAATTCTTGAGTTTACTTATGTATTAAGAGGAGGGATGTTACAAAGGTGGTGAAATACACACATGTACTTGGTACCACCTCAAGCATGCAGTTGCTTTTATAACACTCTAATTCACGTCATACTACAAATCTGCAAAAGACATTGAATGAACGAGACTGATATTGGGGCACACAGGAAAGGTAAATTTTGAGAAACTAAGAACACAACTACTAAGGGATTCAAGGTTGCATTCTAAAAAGATTGTCATCATTAGCAAAACCGGGCATGTCTCGAATAACATAAATTTTGTTAATCATTTTTTATGCATGAGAGCCTCGAGAAAATGGAATTTCCCTTGATAACTATATTTTTTTTTTTCATTTGATATAAATTTAACCAAATGGTGAATTGGAATTTTTATGAATTGTTAAAGATAACTGGTTAAATTTAACCTTAACTCACACACAAGGCACATATTTAGAAATGCAAAATACATTGGAAAAAATGAGTACTTCTTAAGCGAAACTAGAAAATGAATTTAAATACTGCACTTCGCAAGCTATACCAATTGGTGGGGATAGCTAATGTTACTCATATGGGATGGTCCTTTGATGTTGAATTCCTCACATGGGCATGGCAAGAAAAGGCTTCTCAATGTACAAAGAATGTTATAGAAAGTGGGTTACTTTTAGTAGGAGGGTTTCCACCAACAATGGAGGCTCCTGAATTGGTTATGGAATGTTTAAACTACTGTAACCAAGACAAAAGAATTATTGAGGAGGGAAGAACTTATGTCAATATCTTCAAAAAAGGAATTATATATACATTTGGACTTCCTACATTTACTCAGATGTACCCTATAGATATGAAGGTGAAAACTAAGACCTACCTGAGTTTCGAAGAACATAATAGGAAAATTATGAGTACCCATTAGTGTCAAGAGGCAATTACAAAGAAGACAAAGCTAATTCTAAGGTCTATGTTCAACTCGGATGTTCAAGAGATTATAACTATGCAAAGGAAGATAGTTCGATTGTGAGATGCTAGTAAGTTTGAACCATGGACTTTTGTAATCATAGCTAAATTAATGGAAGGCCTTATGCCAAGGCATTGGGGAGGATTTATTAGCAATAGATTGCATGATTAGATAAATGAATTTTCAAAGTCAAGATGTTTTTCTATCTCTTCATACATGATCTACTCTTGCGCCTTAAGGGAAAATAAGCAAGGGTTGAAAAGAACTGGTACTCTAGGAAGAGAAGTAGAAAATAGTTTGATATATGCTCATTTACCCAAAATTACTATTGATGAATACAAGGATCATTATCAAAGAGTTAACAATGTGTTTTCCATGAAGCTAGTTAGAATAATGGAAGGTGACAAAGCCAAAAGATTTTATTTGGAATCACAAAGTGTTGTTAGATAGGTTGGAGGCTGGTACATTCAGTTTCCCACTTTCACTTACATTAGGGTGGAAGGGTTTGAAGGATATCCTTTCATGTTGCCCAGGTACCCTATAGATAAAATAGTGTTTTAGAATTGGTAAGACAATTGAAGTCATCCCAAGCTCTTTACAGTGTGGCTCATAATAAGGTTTCCCTTAAATTTCTAATTGTAATAGGGAACTACAAATGCAATGCATTTAAAGTAACCAATCTATGTGAAGAGGAGATAACGATGTACAATTTGGAGTACTTTCCACTTCGAAGAAATAACTATGAACCAAAAGGGAATATTGACAAGAATTTATCTGGTAAACGTGCTCATGCTCAATATTTAGAAGGCTATTGGCTCAATTGTGATGATGAGCATAAAGTGAGAAAAATAAAATATAAAAGGTTGTCATTACAATCTAAATGAATTCAGAAGATTCATGATATTCTGGATTAATTTTGGAGGAAGATGATGGCGAAGTGTTGAATTGGGCTTATGATGAAAACAAAGTCTATAATGAGCCTATTCTAGATCTAGATTATGAAAGTAGAGAAATAACATCTATTGAAGAATTCTTTGAACTAGTTTTTTTGTAGAATCAACATTAGATAGATGATTTTTGTAAAGCTTTAAGAAAAGAAGGAATGAGGCCCACATACTCACTAGATCTACATGAAAGAAAAAAAGACAATAAAATGAGCCTAAGCATGGGGATCTTGCTAAGAAAAAAAAGAAAAGTTGGTAAAGTAGTTTCCGCTATACATATTATAGAAAGAACCCCTGATTCTCCGAGCCAAGGAGTTTCATTAAAACTAGTTGGTCAGCACAAAGAGGTTGAACCAAGTAAGGTTCAAACAAAAGTATAGTCAAAAGTAGCATCTTCTTCCATAACATAACTAAAGACTCGGTCTATGATTTATGAAGAGGCAAGAATGACATAGAATATTGGTACACAGACAATGTATGCATCTTAGAGAGCTGCAACATTATTTACATCTCCCCCTTCAGTTAATATGGCTACTATAAAACATACGCTAGGAAAAAATCTTGTGGTTTTAGATGAAGTTTCTCAACTAGATGAAGCTCAAATTAAGGAACAAATGGATAAATTGAGTGCAATGTTTGAACGAGTAAAAGAAAATAAATATAAAGATAATCCCATGGTATAGCTAGTGGTGGAAGATATTCTAGATATAAGGTAAATTCCTATGAATGTTGAAGAAGAAGAATTCATAAGAGGAACACTCACTTTAGAGGAAGGGAAACTTGAAATTCTTCAAATGGAAACATGGAAGACCGTAGGATAGATTCTGATTGATGATATTGTTATTGAAGATTCCTTTAATTACTAGCCTTTGCTAGGGATGATCAAAATGATATTGAACAACTGCAGGTTTCTAAAAATTCAAAGGAGGACTAGGTTGAAATTGAAAATAAAGAACCTTCACAAAATTTAGGTGATAGGGCTAGAGATGAAGAGAATCCTAATGTGACAAGGTATGAAGAAGGTGATTTCCTAGAAACTGATATTGGGTACTTGGCTGGGAAGGAAAATATAAGGCTTGGAACTGAGGAGACAATGTTGAATCTCGGTAATCCATAATCTATGCGAGAGAATACTAAAGATGTTCCAATCTTAGAGGATGTAATAGATAAAGTTGAAAATGTAAGATAAGAAGTTCTCAAGTATATTGAAAACTAGGAGTAGAGAGATGTTATAGAGGTAGAGCACAATGAAGATGCACTTGATTGGTTAATCAAAGAATTAGCTTCCCCATTGGAAGTAGAATTTGTACCTCTAGATCTTAAAATTTTAATGCAAGAAGTAGATACTCCTAAGCCTAAGAGAAGGGGTAAAATGAAACATGTCATGCAAAAGAATGTATATAGAGGTAGAACACTCAATATAGCTACTTCGGTAGTAGATAAAAACAAACTTGAAATAACACCTAAGGAGTATAGAATAACAAGTATCAATGTTGGACACTCATCCTAGACACAAGAATTAGAAGAAATGCAAATGAATTTGGATATAATTTTTTCCAAGGTATAGAAATGTAAATAGAAGGAAAGAGAGTTGAAAGAATGAATTGCTAGCCCGGAGAATTTTGTAAAATCATTAACCCAATCTAGTCATGCATAGATTGAATTGCCTTAGAATCTAATACTCATGTCATAGGAGTAGGTGGATTCCATCATAGAAATTTTCCAAAAGATGAATGTATTTGAAGAATGGATTGAGTATTGGGTAAGGAAAGGAGAAGAACTCATTACAAATGCAATTGAGAAGTACAAGGAAGTACACCATTGGTTTTCAAAATATAGAAGATTGGAAGGAGAATGCATATTTCACCAAGAATAGGTTGATGAGAAGAGGTGAAATGTAGAAACTCTCATTCAAATAGATGTCCAAGAATTGATAAGAGAAAAGATAATTTTAGAACAAGAAGTCCCATTATGTGAAAAATGGAAGAAACAATTAAGTTGGGAAGGTGACACTTTGAGATAATGTATAGAATAATTTGAAAAGGTCACCGAGAAGTGCAATAAATTGATTGATAAAGATTAAGCTTTTATTATTGTGTTAGTGTGACAAGATTATGATCCCTAGACACTAGGAAAGGAGGGTAAAGAAGCAAAAGATTTTAAGGAATGGATTGAAAGAATAAATAAATACATTGCCCAGTTGTTAACTTGGGAAGTTATTGATGAGATCATACATTATAGAAACATGTAAGTATGAAATAGAGAAAATGCAGAGGAATGCAAACATCCTCTAGATATCAAAAGATTACACTAGGATCAAGTATAGTTGGAAGGGAATCCAAGGAATTTCAAAGGAGCGTATGCATCAAATATTAATTGCTTTTCAAGAATATTAGTTGAAGAAAGGTGAAAAGGGGTCCCCAAACCTAGAAATCAAGATGATATAAGAAAGTACAGGATATTAAATACTGAAAGTGTCATAAAGATATATTGTTGAAGTCAGTTTTGTAGGTTGTTCTGGGTCTTAGTAGAAGTTTCCTATCCAACGTTCTAAGGAATGCTGATAGAATTATTTTATGTGGAGTGTTACGTACTAGAGTTTGGAGTTGAAGGTTGTTGCTGCTAAAGGAGTCAAAGCTTTGACTTTGTCTAGAGGATTCTAATGACAAGTGGCATATGCTGCATGCTACATTTTGATTTGTTGTTTATGATTCTCTCAATAGACTTTACGTTTAAACTCTTGAGGCCTTGTTCCTATAAAAGGATGTTTACTACTTTACTTTTATTTTTAAGTTCAAAATTTGTGGAGTTGAAAGAGCCCAAATTTCTTTAAGTTTTTCTCTTTTTTCCTATTTTTTGAATCATTCCAGTTTAAAAAATTGTATGCACATAGAATTTAATAAATATCAAAGCTAAAATTTGATAGTTACTTAGATCTCATGTATCTTTTGTATTTAGTTTTTTCATTTAGTTGAACAAGATTATATGCTACGTCATTTAAGGGTGCATACAAAACCTACTCGGTGTCCAAACTAAACTCCCTTCTTTAAAAGCTCACACTATTTTATGCCTATTTGTGAAGCACTCTGGTGAAGTATAGAGTGGTTTGCTTTGATTTGATTAAATCTTGGGGCATGCATGGAGAATAATGGGAAGTAATTTTATTTTTTAGTATTTTGATGCTTTATTTTAGATTAGATGTTAAATTTTAGAAAATGTTTTTAAAAAAAAGATGAATGAATGGAAATATTATTGAAAATCCTCTATTTCTATGAAATTGCTGAATACTTAAAGCTAAATCTACTTAAGTGAAAGTAAATTGTTTGATATTCATGAGATATTATTGCAAATTTGTTGATTTCAAGAATTTTTTTAATGTTCAAATTGAAAAGCTTTTATCTCATGTGCTTATGATTCCTAAAGAAACCCAAGATAACCATAGACCCCTTGAGATTAACAACAATATCACATCATACCTTGAAGTGAACCTAGTATGGTCAAGACTTGACTACTAGAGCCTTGAGATTAAGCTAAGTCAATCTTTCTCTATTACTCAGAAGTTTAGGTTTCCCTAGTTCATTCTTTCAAGTAAAGATAGGTTCTTCATGATTTTCTTGTGATGATTTTATCTACAATGTTATTGTGGTTAACCTCATCATCAATAGGAACTAGTGCTAGAAGGAGGGCCCCTTCATTGTTCTTTTG
This sequence comes from Sequoia sempervirens, assembly GCA_007258455.2. Taxonomy (NCBI): domain Eukaryota; kingdom Viridiplantae; phylum Streptophyta; class Pinopsida; order Cupressales; family Cupressaceae; genus Sequoia; species Sequoia sempervirens. The sequence goes on from VDFB02057156.1 coordinate 26,758, forward strand.
GTTTCATTAGGTTTGAAACTAGATTTCTATATAGTCATTAGATTCCAATCTAGTGGTCCTCGTGTGACTTTGGTCAAGCTTAGTGGTTGAACGCCATATAGGCCTCAAAATTTTGGAGGTGTAGGTGAAAATTGTCTAAATTCAACTATTGTTATACCACCACCACCTCCCATAGTGATGGATTTCTTTAATAGTCACTGATCAAATTTTCCATATATAATGATCTCCCAAAAATCCCAACAAGTTGTGTCCCAAGTATTATCTTGAAAAAGATACAAAATAACATATCAATATCTTCAAGGATATATGTTTTAGAGAAAGGATTGAACACGAAGATATTGTGTGTAGGATGTTTCCCTCTACCTTAAGTGATGAAGTTTACTAGTGGTATATCAACCTACCTCGTAACTCAATTAGATCATGGCAAGATATGGAAAGTCAATTTTTGGCTATATTTAGAACACCAATTGATCTTGCCTTGTTATATCACCAGTTTGCTCAAATCAAGAGCTTCAATGGTGAACCTATAACTAATTTTAATGACAAGTTCTAGAAGGCTTATTCTAGGTTACACACACCTTATGTAGTGAATAATTTTTCTGCCATTATGGTTTATTATATGATAGTGGATCCTTTAATTGCTATGTTTTTGAAGCAAAGGGAAAATCCTGCCACTACTTTACCAAAATCCTATACTGAAGCCACAAGTGTAAATTTAGAAATGAAATACCTTATAAGTGGATCACCTACAAATGTCATAAATGGATTGAATAATTATCCTTCCCCGAGTGTGAATAGAGTCCCTTTAAATCATCTAATGACTCCTAATGATTTTTCTTTAGTGGCCCAGAATGAGATGTTTCCTCAAAATACTTTCTTTTAGCTAGGAAATAGTTAAGCTTTAGTCCCTCACCCTAGTCTAGCTATCACAGAGTTGTGTGTCCGAATGGAAATTCTTTCTTCTCATAGACTTAGGAGAGTCAAAGTGTTGAAATTCCAAATGATAAGGAAGAAATTAGAGAGATCATAGCTCAACTCAAAAGGTTAACCACAAAGGTTACACAATTAAGGAATCAAAACTTTAATTCTCAAAATAACAATCAGAATTTGCAAAGTCGAGCATACAATGCTCCTACACCACCTAGACCTTGGAACACATGACCAAATAATGGAGGGATATCCACACCCTTAGATAACACTAATCCTTCTGATGATATATTCACATCAAAGGTGAATTTAGCTGACCTTGTGATGAATAATTGGTGAAAAATTCATAATAAAAATGCCCATTTTGAAGTGGACTATCCACAGTTTAAAACTGCTTCAAATATTTTTCTGGCTACTACACACTACAACAAATAGTGTGACTCTCATCTTCCTAAGGGAAATGCATTCGTTCTAATGGGACATGATTTTTCTTTAGTGCTTGAAAGCTACAAATGTATTGAGTCACTTGTTGTTGTTAGAAGTCATACTCATGAATATGAAGGAGATAGTTTAGCCACTACTTTAGAAACATATGTACGTTTCCTTATCAAGATGAAAATGAACCTCAAGAAAAAATTGATGAAATTCATGCTTTTCAACAATATAAAAAAGGAAATAGTTATAACTTGAGAAGTAACACAAATGGTGGAAATAAATTCAATGGGCCATTGAATACACCAATTCTACCCAACAATTTTAACACTCCATTAGATGATAAATCAAGTAATACTCTAGGGTTACCCAAAATGATCTCTCAATATAATTCATCAAATGTTTTATAAAATGAAAAGGTAGATCCCATTGATCAAATTTTTTTGACTAATTATTTAGTGAAAGAAATTAGAAAGGTAGAACTCAACCTTTCTTTATTAAAATTGCTCAAAACACCCACGATTAGGAAAGATTTCTTGAATACTTTAGAAGATCTTATAAAAGAAAGAAAATTTAGAGAATCTCAGGTGAGAAAATTTCATGAAGGAAAAAGATAAGAACATTGTTTCTATGGTAGATGCACAAGTAGCGTTTAAGGAAAACAAGAATCCTTTCCATTTTTACTCACTTTGAGAATATTTGGTAAAAATCTTTGTAATTATCTAGTAGACTCTAGAGCATCTACTAATGTGATACCATTTTCCATATGTCAAATGCTAGGGTTAACTACAAAAATTTATCCAAAGAAAGTTACTCAACTTGACCAAATCAAAGTAAATGTAGTTGAGGATTTAACCAATATTCATATGCAGCTAGCATTAGATCCCAAAATTCAATATTATATAGATATTCAGGTCGTTGAGATACTTGATACTTATAGTATGTTATTGAGTAGGGATTGGTTGAAGAATTTAAATGGATACATGGCTACAAATTTCTTACATATGTGGTTACCATGGAAAGGAGTTCCTAATCAAATAAGAAATGAGAGAGAACCATGTATGAAATACATGATCACTGATTATGATCAAAAAAATGAAATTCTATATATTGATGTAGAACTAGGGGTTTACAAAATCTGGAGCTCAGGAGTTAAAATAGAAGAAGTATTTAGATGCAATGTTGAAGAGAATAATCAAATAAATTTTGGAACTGATGTTTTAATTGAATCAAATTGTGATTCTTCCAAAGAATAAAATAGTCATTATGATAAATTTTGGAATAACAAATTGTTATAGAAGCTTGAAAGAGCAATAAAATTAAAATTGCACTAAAAGGTCTTTAGTTGTAGGATTGGTGTAGGTTACAATTTTTTTTGTATTTAGAGGATAGTTGCATGATGTGCTTGGAAATAATTCACAAAATTAAGAACCAGTACTGTTTAGGACATGCTAAGATTAGAAGGTCTAAACCATTAATACATGGAGATAAAGTCTAGGTTACACAAACCGAAAATGTTAATTTGAGAAACCTTAAGAATGGTAGTTTTGAAGTTACTGATGATCAAGCTTGGATCCTTAAGTTTGATGGATCTAAATCAAAACAAGGAATTGGAATTGGAGTTGAGCTCATCAGTTTGCAAGGTAAATATTTTCTTGCTCCTTATTGGTTGCAATTTCAATGTACTGACAACATGGCAATATGAATCCCTCATTCATGATTTGATGCTTACAATCAAGAAGAAATTCAAAATTCTTAAGGTGTTTGGTGACTCTAAATTGGTAGTCAAACAAGTTCAAAAGTAGTACATTTTTTATTACAAGCAATTGTCTAGTTACCGAAATAGAGTATGGGATTTAATAGAAGACTTTGATGCTTTCAACATTACTCACATTCCAAAAATATTTTATCAAAGAGTTGATGTTTTAGCTACTACTGCCAATGCTCTAGAACCTCTAGATGTCTAAGATTTGAGAAGATTTATAGTTGAGTTGGTGCAGTTACCTTCGGTTTCGAATAATGTTACAAATTTGTAGGTGTTCGAAGATGATTGGCATATATTGGAATTCATTACTAATTTTGTGGTGCTGTCATAATAGTGGTTTACAATTCCTGAGAGGAACAAATTTTAGCTGAAATCACATATTTATAGAAAATATAATTATTTAATCCTTAAAAAGTTCCATTTTAAGGATTCCAATTGAAGAGGGTTTGATCAAATCACCTTAGATCAAAACCCCTTGAATAGAACCTCGCTAGTTTTAAACCATACCTATAAATGCGTCTCCTTTACACCTATCAAAATGCTCATAAAAAATCACTTTTGATTTAGCTTTTGGGGGATCAAATGAATTCATTTAAAATTTATTTCAAATGATTATGGTATTCCTCTGAACAAGCTATCCAATGAATATAATTTTAATATGTTTTGGTTTTGTTATGTATTTGTTTTTAAAGTTTTATTAAACATAGGTTTTTCATTGAAAATGAATTTCTTTGTTCTTCACATGTGGAAAAATAAGATTATCAAAAAATGAAAATATGAGTGCACCAAATATTGAAGTCCTTGTTCAAAAAAAAAATTAAATTAAATTTGACATATACAAAAAAGTTACAGCTATCACGGTCACTGCGAATTGTAATTTGTTTGACTTTGAAACTTGATTAAGGAAAAAATATTCAATAAAAACTATCTAACCAAGTGGAAGCACTTGATATCAGAGTTACAAATCTAAATTTGAAAGAATTAGAATTTTATCCTTCATGGAAAAAAAGTTATGTGTTATACGGTGTACGTCACTTTTTAAAAATGTTGTTTTCTGAAAAAAATCAATTTTTGTGGGAGATGGAAAAAGAAGTGAAATTTGATTCCAAAATTTTTGAAAAAAATATTTTTAGAATCTACAGACAAAATTTGATGAGACTCTAGTTTGCACCATCTTCAAATTCCTCACAGTTTAGCCGCTATAGGTGCCCGAATGTGAATATTTAGTTAAAAATAATAATTTCAGTGTCCAGTTTGGCCAAATATTGCAAATCAATTATCCCTTTCAGAATAATAATATCTTTAGCGTGAGTTGATTCTTCATCTTGAATATAGCCATCAAGATGATTGTTTGACAGAAAGATTTCCCCCAAAGTGATGGAGGACAATTTGAATTGTACAATTTACATACTAAAGAAGATCATAAGAATGTGCTTATAGGAAAGGTGTGCACTAAAGAAGAAAGAAGAAATATTTCTCAGACACTCAGATATTATTGGAAGGTTATAGCATGAACATATGAAGACTTGAAAACCTATGATACTTCCATGATTACTCATACAATACCACTAAAACTTGATGTAAAGCCTTTATGATAGAAACAACAACCAGTAAATGCACTCTTAGAACCACTAATCCAAAAGGAACTCCAAAGTCTTCTCTTAGCCCAAATAATATTTCCTATCAAAAATTCTACTTGGGTGGAAAATTTGGTACCCATAAGGAAGAAGAATGAAGACATACGACTGTGTGTAGATTTTTGGAATCTTAACAAAGCGTCTGAGAAAGATAATTATCCACTACCTTCACTAGAAGATTGTTCATAGATGGTGTCCTTTTTGTATGGATTCTTTGGATATAATCTGGTAATGGTAGCAAAGGAAGATCAAATGAAGACAACATTCACCACAAAGTGGGAAACTTTTGCTTACAGAAGGATGCCATTTGGGTTGATAAATGTCGGAGCTACATTTCAAAGAGCTATGGATTATGTACTTTTTGATATTTGATAGGAAATTGTATTATCATTTATATGGATAACCTTATAGTATTTTAAAAGAATAGAGGACATATTATTTGAGATCTCAGAGTAGTATTGTAAAAGTGTAAAACTTATGGAGTTTCACTGAATCCTAATAAATGTGTTTTTGAGGTGACTAAAGATAAACTATTGGGACACATTATTTCTGAAAGAGGTAGTTCAATATACCTAGAAAAAGTGAGTGCATTACTCAAATTACAACCCCCAAGAAGTAAGAAAGAATTTAAATCATATTTGGACGTAAATATCAATTTCGTCTAGAAACTTATCACCAGATTTTCCAAGATAGTAATGTTGATGGTCAAAACAGCACAACATTAAACAAAATATTACTATCCTATTTCTCCTAAAAGAGAAAGACAACATGTAGTAATCTAACTCCCAAGGTCCTGGTAGTTGGTTCTCAACTATGCTAATTTAGCTTAGCAGTCAATATGATTGTAAGGTTCAAGGGGCCTTTGCTAGTAATAAAGAACAAGCGTGTATAACATCAGATAATCTACGTTCAAAAAAGGGGGGGTTTAAACAAAAGAAAAAGATGAAACAAAGCTTTGTATCAGAGAAAAATGAATAAAATCTTTATGTATCTAGACATGTGGATCGATAATGACTGTTCATTCTACCTAACAACAATTACAACAAGATGCAATCCATAGAATAAACTACACTATTGCATACATACATAATGCTAATTCAGAGATCATCAACATTCACTAAGCTTACTTCCAAACAAATCATTCACTCATCATTTGAAACACGGATCAAACGAATACCATAGCAAATTCAATTCGCAAATAATCCAATGACATGACTTTGAATCTAGTTCCTTCTATTGATTTTCATCAAATAAAGAACAATTAAGCACATCAAAACACTGGCGTATGGATTAATCAAATATCATTAACCTTATCAAGATGGGTCCAAACTCTTAAAAAGAAAAAATCACATGAAAATCTATCAAACTATAAAATCGAGCCTTCTACTCAAAATCTTCAGAGTATTTTTTAAAACATTAAATCCTAGATCTAGTTTCTATTCTCTATTCTCAGGTGGCTAATCTTTTTTTCAATTCGCCGACCTTTACAAAGTAGATTTTAATAGTACATATAGAATGCCCCGTGCACGAATTTCTCAATCATTAACCCAAATCCACTATTCATGGAGTTGAAACTGAACATAGAAGTGGATATAAGAACCCCTTTTTAAGGCTGATTACATCATTATACAAAAGAGAATCTGATACTTCCAGAGGAAAAATGAAGCCCATAGATCGGACTTAGAGTAGAGTTTATGTCAATCATCCATAGAAAGAGGAGAAAAGTAGATGGAGTATGACACCAAGAGTTAACCACTTGTGCACTGAATGCTCCTGAATATACTCATCGTAATTAGAGAATATCTGCTGAAGAGTATCCAAATCTAGGCCATCCAACTAGTCATTTTCAAATTTGATCCTTTCAAACTCCACAGAAACCAAACTTTGGGTCTCCTTTAGCTTGATTACCTCCTTTCTGGAAGTTCCTACTTCTTCATGAATATCCATAAACTGATCAAGTAATAAACTCTCCCCATCATCTCCTTTTTGCATGATTTCCTCAAACCTGCCCCTCCATTTCTCTCTTAATTCATCCAAAGATAGACCTTCTTTGTTTGAGGTGTCTGAGGAATCTATGTTGGTTATAATGGCTACAACTGCTTCCAACTTAACCATTTGTTGATGCAAGTCCTTGCTCATTTCTAAGACTTCTTCCTGGTGTCCATGCATAATTCTAGATTTGTATCTTATGATACTTGTAGTCTTCTCCATAAAATCTTCATTACCTTGCTCAAGAATTGAATATTCTAACAGGGTGGTTTTGGGAATTTTGCTCATATCTATCAGCCTTTTAACATATTCCCTGTATTCACTATCTTGCTTGTCCAAATCCTTACCTTGCCGGTCTAGACATTCTACTAATTCGAGAGTAGCTTTATGAATCTCAAAACCTTTAACAAGAATATCATCAATATCCCGATTGAGCTTATCCAACCATTTATCCATCATTCCCACTTTGCTTTTCATCTAAATCAAATCATCAGCTTCCCTCTTTGTTAACAATACTGGGAATTCAGGAGGCACAGCCTGTTGAGAAATGGGATTAGAAACCTCCTTCAAGAAACCATGAAGCTGATCCACTTGAGCCTTAAGCTCATCTTTCCTTTGCTTGTCCTTGATCATCTAGGTTTTGGTTGAAGAGGCCACAATATCAATCAAGCTCATTTGTTGATTTCTTGTAGGCTTTCCCAAATTTACCACTCCCAACTGATAATCAGTTATTTGCATGTCATCACAATTCTTCTCCCTTACTAGAATGGCACATTCAGCAATGATCTCTCTGGCCTCAGTAAGCTTAGTGGAATGAAGAACCCGAGACTTTTTCTTTGGCTTCTCTTTCCCAATTTCTTTCATCATTTCTTCCCAGTTCAATGACTGTGGTTGAACAACTTGTTTTCTCTCCAAATCCAATTTCAACCAAGTAGGAGCAATAGGGGTAGTGGCTTCCTGGGTTGAAGAGGAAGCAACAATGGTAGAAGATAGGGGCTGCAACAATGTAAGCTTTGGTTGAGAATCAACCACCGACACATTTTATTGATCACTTTGCTCTCCTTCCAGTGCTACTTTTTCAGCTTCCTCTCTATCCTTTTGATCTTGTAGCCTCTTAGTCTCCAGCTCCTGCCTTAAGCATTCTTCTTCTTCCTTCTTCTTTTCCAACATTTCATCTCGCTGCTTCTTCAATGTTTCAACATAATCCCATGTTTCCTTGGATTTCTTTGCATGTTCAATCATCTTGACAGAATCCTTTTCCATTTTCAAGCACTCTTGCTCTCCCTTCCTTCTATAGGCCTCCTCTTGTTCCTTGAGTTTAGCTTCAACAGCTTCCTTTTCTCTTCTTTGTTGAGCTTTTTCTTCTTCAAGATCATGAATTTTCTGCTGCAACACCAACCTTTCCCTCTCTTCTTGAAGTTTGAATTCTTGCTCCTTTTGTTGTTGCTGTCGAGCTAACTCATTGGCCTTCACTTTATCTTCTAACTCCTTTTGCTTGGCCGCCAACTCAAATTGTGCTCTGGCCCCTTCTTCTTGTAACTTAGCTGATGCCTCAGCTTGTGCTTTAGCATCAACTTCTCTTTTTTCCTCCTCAAAGAGTTTCCATTGATCCTCTTCTATCAACATGTGTTCAGTGCCTGCATAATCTGTCATATCCAGAGATGTTGATACATTATGTTCTTCATCTGAGGCAGTCTTCTTTAAATCTGTTTCTATATTATGTACCTGCACCTCGTCTACCATTTGATTCAAGGCTTCTACTTCATCATGAAGAGCTCCTATTGATGATTCATGGTGTAACTCTTATGCATCAAAGGGCTGAGTAGGTACCTATTTTGCAGTAGATGTAGAAACAGCTCTCTCCGTAGTTGTTTCATCTTCATGCACCTCTGAAAGATCTTGAGGAACCACCTCATCTCCTTGCTGCTTAGAAGGTAAAAATTCTAAGGGTTCCTTAGGTGCCATCCTTTTCTTTACCCTTTTGTACCCTTGGGTGGTACCAACCTTCCTTTTTTTTAGACGATGATGCCTTGGCTTGATTAACCCTTAAACTTACCCAATGGATACACCTATCGAGTACTGGTCTAGTAATCTGCATTATATCAATTGTTTCATCTACACTCCAATCAACTAGATCAAGATCCTTACTTCCACTATTATCTGCATCATATCCCCAATCCAAAACTATCCCATCATCAAATAATGTATCAGGAATGTCTTCCTTTATCCCAAACTCAATCATGAGTGGGACAGGTATCCTTTCGTAATTCTTCTTCCTAAGCTCATACTCATCTTGCAAATCTTCCCAAAAATCCTCCAATATATTGAAATTCTTTTCAAAGACACTAGGGAGTAAAGCCCTCATCTTGTGTTTGGGATCATAGTACTTTCTAGCAGTGTACAAACCCAACCTCATAAAATAATTCATCACAAACGGCCTTACCTGCCTGAATGTGTGGACAGCAAAAGGCTCCCAACTTCATTGGAAACTTATGACACCCAGTTTTATGTTTGTTGTTGAACTAGAGGTTTACAACCAAGGCTTGATAAATAAATTCCATTAAAATGATCCTATCACCACAACACCTTGGTAACAAATGAGGGTGACCATCAAAGCCTGCTAACCTGAAATAAGTGAACATGGGGTACTGAATAAACCAATATCCCCACTCATTCACAAAAGCCATTGCCTCCCAACTAAGTTTGTACCCAGCATCGCCATTGAGTTTGCTGATAATAACATAAAGAAAGGCATCATTTACCCTTCTATAATATTGCTCAGATGCTTGCAATGTGAGCTAGTTATAATGCCCCCACACCTTCTTCTGTCCTTGGGCTTCTCCCAATATACCCACTGTTTGGAGTCCAGGAAAGATCCCTACTCAAGTAGCTACATAGACTACATAAGAGGTCATAAATAAATGCTTGGTTTCTCTCACTCTTATTATCTGATTGTGAATGCTATCAAATACTATCATTGACCAATCAAATTGTTGCCTCCCATCCAAAATAGTTTGGATAAAAGGAAACATACATTCCTTGAACAATGAACTATCCCTCTTTCCAAACACCCTAGAGAGGAACATAATTATATTACCAATTTATTTATAAAAATCTATGCTTTTAGGCTAGTCTGGAAGTTTGGTCAGTGACTTATTTTCCACTCTCATCCAAATCTTATTCATGTGGAGTCTATTCCTTTCTTTGTTGTCATTGTAGAGCTTCAGATCCTCTGCCTCATTTAGTTGTCTGGGATTCTTGGGGTCGGGTATATGAAATAAGAACTTGATCATTGGAGGTGTGAAGTCAATAATGACATTACCTTTTACATCCACACACTGCCTAGTAGTAGGATTATATCCTCCAGCTGCTGCAAGAACCAACTCCGGACATTGAATGGATAGAGGGAAGAGTGCAACATGTGCCAGTCCAGATTGACGAATCCTTTCTGCCCTTCCTATGATTTGCTCCTCAGTGAAAGTCTCCTCATGCAACTCTTCATAGTTGAAAGGACCTAAATTGGTGTTAGTGATGTTAGTCCAATCAGAATCAATCTTGCTTGCCGTGAGGACAGTCTCCCGATGCTTACATCTCAGGGTATATGGGAGTTGTTCCACTTTAAACTTCTTTGGCCTAGTTCCTTTCCATGAAGTTTCCCTCGGCTGGCTCCTTTCAGAAGCCTCATCTGATACTCCTGACATTTTTTTTCTACCTAAAAAAAATTCCTGTATTAAATGAACAAAGCATCTAAGTTAGTTAATCATAAAGTCATTGCTCCATCCTCCTAAGATAACACTTGGTGCAACCAAGCCTTTATCAGAGGTGGACCCGTAGAGGGATGAGACACAGTCCATGTTTCATAATCTGTGGTGGGGCCGGGACGGGAAAAAAATTAGAACTAGACAATACTATGTCGGAGTCGGGACTAGGATGGGAACCAAACTAGACAAGACTATGTCGGAGTCGGGACCGGGATGGGAACCAAACTAGACAAAACTATGTCGGAGTCGAGACTGGGATGGGAACATAATTAGAACTAAACAACAAAATATGGTTACCAAGTTCAACTTCCTCTCCTGACCCAGTTCCGACAAAGAGAAAATACTATCATCATAAGAAGGAATGAGAATGAATCAGAGACCAAAATCCGGAGTCAGGACCAAGATGGAAAAAGAACTAGAAACAAATGATAGCCACTGATTTCAACTTTCTCCCCAGATCCGCTTTTGACATGATTAAAGATAGTCATGTGAATGAGTAAAACCAACCAATGAAGAGCTTTGAAAACCAAAAGATCACATGGGCCCCAAACCCTAGGTCACATGGGCCCCAACGACAACTAGTAAAGTCCTAATTTTAAAGCTCCAATAACATCTCTGTACAACAACCATTAAAACCATGAATAGGTAAAATTGGTGAAAACCGAATCCACACGATACCCTATTTAAAAGAAAAACTAGGGCACGACAAGAAACCATTACAAACCACCCAAAATCAACATGATAAAAACTAGAATAGGGTCTCAAAATGAAAATCATTACCTAAGCAAGGAAACCCTTTTAAAATCAAAACCCTAGTCAAAACCAGAGCATGACAAACAAACCTGTCACGAAAGCGACAACCAAAAAAAATTGAAAAAATAACAACAAAAAGAAAAATGACAAACGAAAAGACAACAAAATGAAACAGAACAGGACAACAAAGAAAGAAAGAACCAAATAGACCAAACAAAAGAACAACAATGAAAACCAACCAAGCATATTTCTTAGAAATAAACCACCCACAAAAATGCAAAAGCGACACAAGCGATAGAATAAAAAGGAAGAAAGAAAAGACAAGGAACCTACCTCGAGACGTTCCTTGGAATTGATTAGAAATTCACAATGATTTGCTCCACAAATTTTTCCTGTGATCACCTCAATTCTCCTGAGAGTTTTCTGGCTATAATTTGCTTAAACAATTTGTCCAATAATAACAATGAAGCAATTTTAAGCATAATTAAACCTTTAATCATTAATTCGCGCATGCAAATAGGCTACATTAAATGCCATAAATGCAGGGGATCGGGGCCAGAGCCAACATCATGATCAAACAACTAAGTCAAGTCAATGGAACATCAAAAGGAAAGACAAAGTGGATCCGGGTCGAGAACAAGATAGGGAAACTATACAAAGTTCCTGATTTTGTATCTAACCCCGGATCCGGCCCCGACAAAAGAACCAAAAAAGAACAGAAACAGGACTGGAGTGAACACTAGACCCGCTTCAAACAACCAGAAAGTGAAAAAGGAATGGAAGCAAAGTCATGACATGAGAACAATATGGAACCTTTGAGACTTCAAATTTAATTTCCAACCCTAGATCCGATCCTGTGAGAGTGAACAAACAAAAACAAAAACATAAGGAAATGATCAAGGGAACAAGGGAAAGGACCGACACAAGCGCAAGTCAAAAACAATCAACAACAGAGAAGGGAGAAGAGAGAAAGAAGAGGTAGAGTCGTAGTCGGGACCAAATCCAACTAAGAAACCCTAAAATAGTTTCACATCAAGGTTTGGTTTTGGACCCGGCTCCATCAGAATAGAAGATGGACTTAGGAGAAAAAACAAAGAACCCCTAAGACCAAACAAGATAACCCAAGACAACGAAAACAAAACAAATCTCCAAAGCAAAAAGGGGGGAGACCCATTTTTATTCCAACACAAAAATGGGGTGGTTATGCAAGGCATAACAAGTAAAACCACTCAATGATATGTTGAAGAAAGATGCAAAAATAGTGTAGACAAATGAAGCTAAGCTCACCTTCAAGAATATAAAAGCTGCAATTGTAGAAGCACCAATACAGGTAAGTCCATATTATGTTAAACCTTTTTATATTTACTCTTTTGATTTTGGTCATACTTGTGCAACAAAACTAACATAGAAAGGTGAGAACAAAGAAGAAAAGCCAATTGCTTTTATGAGTTCTCCATTTAAAGAAGCAAAACTAAGATACACAAGTGTTGAGAAAAAAGCCTTTACTTTGGTTAAAGAAATACAAAAATTTAGACATTGCATTATTAGGAGTATAGTCAAGCCTATTATCCTAGATGCAACAATTAAAATGTTTTTAACATAGAGTGAGCTCAAAGAAAAGAGAGCTAAATGGGTTACAATTATGCAAGATTTTGATATAGAAGTTATACCCATGAAGTTGGTTTAGGGACAAGCCTTGGTTAAATCTATTACATAGATAAATCCAAAAAATTCTAGCCAACAATATACTTTGGATGTAAAATATCAAGAAGATTAATATTCAGATATATTGCATTATTTGGTCAACCATACCTACCCTAACCGTATGCAAATAAATCAAAGAAGAGCCCTTAAGATAAAGTCACAAAGTTACATGAATAAAGGAGGAGCTCTATTCAAAAGAAATCATGAAGGAATCTATTTAAGATGTTTGAATAGGATGGAAGCAAATGAAGTGTTGTAGGAATTACATGATAAGTTTAGAACAACTCATGGAGTGCCTTTAGCTATTGCACAACTCATCTTGAGAGTTGGTTATTATTGGCCAATTATTTTTAAGGATACATATGAACATGTGAAACACTATTATACATGTCAAACTATGGCAGATAAAGAAAGATTTAATGCTTATCCATTACAACCATTGATGGAAATGCACTCTTTTTCTCAATAGGGATTGAATTTCATTGGTAATATCAATCCTCCTTCATCTGTGGGTCACAAGTTTGTATTAACTACTAAAAATTATTACATCAGATAGACTGAAGCGTGTCCTAGCAAATAGTGCACACAAAAGTGGTAATCAAATTTTTGGAAGAAAAAATTATTACCAAGTTTGGAGTACCATACACATTGGTATGTGACAATGGCCCTACTTTTTCTTCATTAGAGTTTTCCAATTGGGAATTTGAATATAGTATAACATTGAAATTTTCATCTAACTATTATTCATAGGGAAATGGATTAGTAGAGTCATCAAACAAAAATTTGCTGGATATAATTAAAAATTGGTTGAAAATAATCCTAGAGAATGGCATTCTTTATTGACATTCACCCTTTGGGTAGATCATACTAGGAGAAAATCCACACTAGGGAATTATCCTTACCACCTAGTTTATGTTGTAGATCCTATATTGCTGATAAATTTGAAAATTCCTACTTGGCAATTTGTTCAAGAATATATTGGATTAGATGATCAAATTGAAGCTCAATTATTGCAATTAATGCATTTATATGAAAAGTGTACCCGATCTATAGATCATTTTTCTAGGCATCAATCTGTGTTAAAACAATGGTTTGACAAAAGGGATAGATTAGAAACTTTCAGAATATCCGACTTAGTCCTATATTGGGACAAAACCCAAGAATGGAAAGGTGAGCATAGTAAGTTTTATAAGTTATGGATAGGTCCTTATCAAGTTTATGAAATTATAGGTGATAGCGCCTACAGACTTAAAACTTTTACTAGAGAGGATGTCCCATTGACTGTCAATAAAAAATTTCTGAAACATTTTTTTTAGGTATAGGTTTTTGCAAATAGTTTTTTGTAAATAGTTTTTGTTGTTTTGTAAATAGTTGTTTTTTTCTTTGTTTTGCTTTCCTTTTGGTTGTTGCATTGTTAGGCTATACAATGGTTTGAAACCTTTGAAGGTGAACAAGATAATAGAACTCCAATTCTAGAAATTTGATCTATGTTTTGACCGAAAGTAGTCCTTTAATTATAGATGATTGGGGAATTGTTCAGTTCCTTTTACTTAAATTAGCATAAATCATTCAGTTGATGTTGAGCTACAAATTCCCATATCTTAAATCATTCTACTAAAATTTGGGATAGTAGTTATTTACATTGAGTGAAAAATTAAAAGGATACCTTTGCTACCACTATAATTGCCAACCTAATAGCGAGCTTCATTGCTTGCAAGTTGAAATGAGCTATCATTGAAATATAAAAAAAAAAGGTTGAAATTAACTACAAAAGAAATATTAAAAGAAAGAAATCAACTCCTTAGGCTATCCAAATATCTCTACCAAGGCTATAGATGCTTGAATGGTAGTAGAGCTATGTTTGGGGGAATTACAAAGATAACCTTTTGGGGCTATAAATGCTTGACTAGAAACAAGGCTCTATCCATGGTTGGCTTAAAAGAGAATTGCCAAATTATGTAGGTCAATGAAGATAGTTGCTATGCTCTAAGTTTGTTGTATCAGAAATAATCAATTGGACACACATGAGCTCAGTAACTCTTAATCTTATATACTAACAAAAGTGAAGTTTGAATATCAAAATGAAGATTTGATTGCTTATAATTAGAAGACTAAAAAAAGTTGAAGCATGGTTGTTAGATCAAAAATTGACTTTCTATTGTTTTGTTTAGTTTTGTTGGTTGCTAGTTGGCTATGTGGTCTCAAAACACACCCCATTTTTCTCCTTGGAAAAATGAAGACCTCCCTTTTCCTTTTTTCCATTCCTCTTGCTTTTTCTTGCTTTGGTGTTGTTTTTGGGAGGGGGGTTGGTAAAATTTCAAGTCTTATTTCAATTTTCTTGTTCTTTGCCTAAGTCCTTGTTCTTTCTTAGATTTGGTGTCTTGGTTTTTTCTCAAAGTTCTATTAGTTTATTAGAAACTAAAATCTTGGGGTTTTTGTGGTTGTGTCAAAGATGTTGTATATTTGATTGGTCCTAGTCCCGCCCGGTAAGTCATCACCTAAAAGTTTTCAATCCTGGTTGTCATGTTCTTTTTTGCATCAGTTAGTCTAATGGTTTCTTTTCTTCTTTTAGCCAGAGGTTGAAAATCAGAGGTTCTATTATGAAATTTTTGAATCACTTTTGATCTTGCTTAGAGCTGGTTCCCAGTTCTTGTCTCTGCTCCTAGGTTTTTTACAAAGATTAGAGGTAAGTGTCCCAGTTCTCAGTAATTTTCCCAAGGTTTGGTACCAAAGGTTGTCAACCCCTATCATCGTAAATGTTCATGTATCTTAAAGGCCTTTTCCTCATAAAAATAAAAGTGACACAAGAGTTCCATGTAAGCTTTTCATGCCGTCTCCCTCTACCAATGAGCCCACACAGAAACCAACCCGTGTTCATAATTTGAACCCTAATCCACCATGATTGCACCTTTATTCAAGAAATTAATGTATTGTAATAGGTAATTAATGAAGGTGGTGAACTACATAGACATACTTGACACCACCTAGAGCATGCAATTGCTTTTGTAACACTCTACTTTGTGTCATACTACAAATTCGTAAGAGAAATTGAATGAATGAGACTGATATTGTGGCGCACAAGGAAAGGAAAGTTTCAAGAAACTAACAAAACAACAACCAAGGGTTTCAAGGTTGCATTTTGAAAATATTGTCATCATTAGCAAGACTAGGTATGTCTTGAATAACAAAAATTCTGTCAATCATTTTTTATGCATGAAAGCCTCAAGAAAAAGGTATTTCCCTTAGTAACTGATTTATGGGTATGTGTAGGATCATCATGGAAAAAAAGGCCCTTAAGTGGCAAAAAATTCAAAAAAATCAGAGTTAGGCAACTTGATGTAAAAATTTGAATAAGTTATCTATATTACTTCAAAAATATGTAAGAATAGAATCTGTAGCAAATTGAATAGTTAGTTTCTAAAATGCTAGGTTTGTTTAAAAAAAAAAAAATCTATTTGGTCAAAATTTGAATTCAAATGGTAAAATTTTTGCTTAGAAATTAGGAAGAAAAATAGAAAATGGGTGTATGTCTTACCACTAACCACAATAAAATGATAATATGTTTTTTTTATAATGCAGATGTAAGTAGATGACTCATTCACAGATGTGATGCATATTTTTTTTCTGGTACTTTCAAACAAATAATTAATTATGAATTTTATTCAAACTTTTAAAATATAAAATTCATTATATAACCACCTTAACTTGGTCAAACTTCGTAGAAATTCAATTTCTTTTTAATCCTGGATAAACATAGAATGTGATCATGTTTTGTATTCAAAAAATATGATACCATTTGAAAGCTATGGATTTTTTCAATGGAAACTAATGGGACTTTAATTAAATTTGAATAGAAAATGAATAATAATTATTTATTAAGATTCAAAATAGAAGCATAATTTATATTAGTTGGAAATTTGAGAATCCCTTTAAAACCTTTAGTTTAAATCAATTTTGGCTAAAAAAATAGTCATTAGCCACATACCCATCATATTGCCACTTTTTGGCCCATCATGATCCTACACATACCCTTATGTTAATTTTTTTTTTATATAAATTTAAATAAATGGTGAATTGAAATTTTTATGAATTGTTAAAGATAACTGGTTAAATTTAACTCTAACTCACACATAAGGAACATATTTGGAAATGCAAAATATGCCGGCGAAAATGAGTACTTCTGAAGCAAAAGAAAAAAATGAATTCTATATCAATTGGTGGGATAGCTAATGATTCTCATATAGGATGGTCCTCTAATGTTGAATTCCTCACACATACATGGCAAGAAAATGCTTCACAATGTACAAATTAAGAATGTTGTACCAAGTGGATCACTTTTAGTAGGAAACTTTCTGCTAGCAATGGAGGCTCCTAAACTGGTTATGGAATGTTTAAACTACTACAACCTACACAAAAGAATCATTGAGAAGGAGGGAAGAACTTATGTTAATCTCTCTAAAAAAGGAAGTATATATACATAAATGGGCTTTCTACATTTACTCAGATGTACCCTATTGAAAACTAAGACCTACCTAGGTGTCGAAGAATAGAATAGGAAAATTATGAGTACCCTTTAGAGTTAGGAGGAAACTACAAAGCAGACAAAGCCAATTCTAAGGTCTATGATCATCTCAGATGTTCAAGATATTATAACTATGCAAAGCAGGATAGTTGGATTGTGAAATGCTAGTAAATTTGAACCATGGATGTTTGTAATCATAGCTAAATTAGTGAAAGGCCCTATGCCAATTCATTAGGGAGGATTTA